>CAMAOG010000357.1:0-15682 GCA_945859605.1 Lumbricus rubellus | reverse complement strand
TATATCTATATCTATAAAAGAGGATGTTTATATATTTATTTATTTATATGTATGTATGTATATTTGTCCAGAATGCACGCCCACAGTTTCACAGCTATTGATCTGAAATTTTGCACCTAGACAGGGGTCCATCAAACTTAGCAAGTGCACGAGTTGGCAAATTTCTAAAACCATGGGGGTCAGGATGGGGGGAATTTTTCGGGGGGCGAAAAATATTTTTTTTGCATCAATTGATTCCAAATTTTGCATTTAGACAGAGGAACGCCAGGTCCTCCCAAAAATCGAGTTGGCCAATCTGTACCACTAGAGGAAAAATGGGGAGGGGCCAAAAACTCCATTTTCCCTGTTTTTACACCATCGCCATAGTTTCAGAGCTATTCACTTGAAACGTTGCAGCTAGATAGGATGCCACCGGGACCACCTTGCCCTCTCCAACAACACACATTTCGCCCCGCAGGGGCCGGGTGGGGCAGGGCGTTGTTTAGGGGGGCGGAAAAAAATTTGGGGGGCGAAATTTTTTCAGCTATTGATGTGAAATTTTGCATTTAGAAAGAGGACCGTCATGTCCACCCAGTGGAGGATTTGGCGAATCTTTACCACCAGAGGGAGAACGGGGGGGGCGAAAACTCCATTTTTCCTATTTTTACACCATCACCATAGTTTCAGAGCTAATAGCTATTCACCTGGAACGTTGCAGCTAGATAGGATGCCACCGGGACCACCTTGCCCCCAACAACACACACCTCGCCCCGCAGGGGCCGGGTGGGCAGGGCGTTGTTTAGGGGGGGCCAAATTTTCGGGGACCAAATTTTTTTGCAGCTATTGATGTCAAATTTTGCATTTAGACAGAAGACCCTCAGGTCCATCCAGTGGAGGAGTTGCCGAATCTTTACTTCGAGGGGGAGAATGGAGAGGTGGCGAAAACTCCATTTTCCATATATTTTTGCCATCGCCATAGTTTCACAGCTATTCACCTGAAAAGTTGCAGCTAGATAGGGTGTCACCGGGACCACCTCGCCACCAACCAACGCAACTTCGCCCCGCAGGGGCCGGGAGGGGCAGGGCGTTTATTGGGGCGAAAAATGTTTTGGGGGGGGGCGAATTTTTTTGCAGTTTTCCAGCTATTGATCTCAAACTTTGCATCTAGACAGAGGACCGTCAGGTCCAACCAGTGGAAGGTTTGGTGAATTTCTCCCACCAGGGGTCCACGGTGGGGTGCGAAAACCCAAACTTTGCTATTTCTATTCCATCGCCATAGTTTCACAGCTATTCACTGGAAAAGTTGCAGCTCGATAGGGTGCCACCGGGACCACCTCGCCTCAAACCAACACACACCTCACCCAGCATAGGCCTGGTGGGGTGGACACAATTTTGGGGGCGAAATTTTTTTGCAGCTTTGCAGCTATTGGTATGAAATTTTGCATGTAGACAGAAGACCGTCAAGTCCAGCCAGTGGAGGGAGCCATGGTGGGGGCCCGAAAAGCCAAACGTTTGCTACTTCCATTCCGTCGCCATAGCTTCACGGCTATTTACATAAAATTCCCGGGCATCGCCGGGTACCCCAGCTAGTATACTATATATAGGGCCTATATACATATATTATTGCGGATAATTGCTCAGGCCCATATATATATAAATTATATATACATGTAGTATATATAGTATATAGTATATATTATTGCGGACAATTGCTCAGGCCCATAAATATATATATATATATATATATATATATATATATATATATATATATATATATATATAGGCCTATAGGGTCGTTGAATGGAAAGGTCGTGACCTCCCCTTGTATCGTCTGCATGCAGTCGAACCTTCAATAACTCACACCAACAGAAATACAAATATATACGGTGTATATTTTGCTTATGTGTCGCAATATATATTATCATATATATATATATATAGGCCTATAATTTATATATACAGTATATGCATTGTGCACGCATGCTGCCCGGGGTGTAAAAGTTTCAAATTACAAGTTCGTCTCCAAAGCATTCATCGAGGTCATCTTTTACACCTCAACAAGATTTTGCTGCTGCTGTTACCGTAGTTCTTGTGATGACAGTTACTTGTAGGCCTACATTCAGTTTGCGTAGGAAGCCAAACCAAGACAAAACGAGCTCTTACGCACCCAACCGTTGTTGCAAAGCAGTAACAAACTGATCAATGACTGGTAGACAGTTCTGTATTCGAAATTTACCTGACTACGTCAAAGCGTCAGCTCCATCTGCAGTAGGCCTATAGACTATAGACTAAGTGTGACGAGATTGGTCGTGTGGACCAAGGCGCACGTTACGTTGGCGTTCTCTCTTTTGAATGTAATCTGCCGTTCCGGATTTCTTGATCCCTTCTTTCTATGGAAGCAATTTTGTGAGACTGAGGGCGAAGAATTGGCCTATTTTAAGTTTTCGGTCATCTATACATAGACCTAATCACTGCAGATATAAACCTACTTATAAACTTCAAGCAACAGTTATTATTTTATGCATCGATTTATATAGCATAGGCTACATGTAGGCTAGTTCAGCCTGAACGTTATATTTTGTAAGGCCTATCCTGCTGTTAGTTGTAAGTGAGGCGCCCTAGTAACGACGGGGAACGGACATTATCCCCCCCGGACATTATCTCCCCGGATATTATCCCCCCGGACACTATCCCCCCGGGGTAGGACATTATCCCCCCAGTCTATTATATCATTACCTAATAATGGTAAGTTAATTGCAGGTTTGATATGTAGGCCTATATGATAAAACATTTAAAGGTCGTAAATCTAGAAAGAGGCGAACAAATCATTGTGTCAAAAATAACGCATGTAAAGGTCTGAAATGTAGAAACACGCTAACAGCTGATTGTGTCAAAAAGTAATAACTAGGTCTATATATGCACCAAAACATCGTCTAAACTCTCACGTAAATGTAGACATTATAAGTCCAAAAAGTTGACCGATAAAAATCTTATTAATCTATAATAATCATAAAAACGATGAAAATGTTTTTGCTTAAATAAGGCATTAAGAACTTTCGAAGTCTTATCGGTTACGGCACTATTCTAGGATTTGTACATGAAGGGGGGATTTTGTCCGGGGGGGGTGTAATGTCTTACGAAAAATCGATAGGATAGTGTCCGGGGGGATAATGTCCGGTGGGGATAGTGTCCGGGGAGATAATGTCCGGGGGTAATGTCCTACACCCAGTAACGGCATTGCTGTGGTACGGCGCCATTAAAATTGCTATCATCATTTTTTTTATTATTATCCTATGTCCATTGGGCCTCTACCACAGCGGTGCACATGGGCTTCCACCAAAGTAAATACGGCCCTGAGCGTCGTGCTTTCTTAGTTGTAGGCCTAGGTCTATCTGTCAGAAATTATAGTCTCCCGTTGGAAATGCGTCTGTTGCCTAGTGTTGACTCGTCAGTGTTTATCAGGCTCCATAAAACATTTTTGTTTCACTCTGGGGTTCTAATAGCGCTATATAAAATCTTGAAATGGATGAATGAATGAATGAACTGAATGCTAGACTTCAGTTGTTGATAATTAATATTATAACAAACGCGTTTCTTAGCGGACAAGTTCGAAGACAGCTTACAAAGAAAAGAAAGCAAAGAATGCATCGATAGAATTAGTTGATGTCTAAACGGGTTCGCGGACTCTTAGCTCATCTTTCATTCAGTATTATTTATTTAGTTATTTAGCTTTTCCAATAATATTTAGTATTCACGATAGCTCATAGAAATTCAGAACTAAAAAGGTTGCAAAGTAAACAGAAGCAGTAAAACTGTTGATAGCGATTCAATGAGTCAAGAATTATGTAAACACAATCAGTTTAAAGTTTGTGAACTCGTCGTCTGCTTTAAATTCAAATTCCACGTCTATCATAAATTTAAACAGCAGCAAAGAATACAAAGTCATATGGCAAGGTCTGAACATGAGTCCAAACGAATCGATTACCATGCACAATTGTGGGGGCGGTGGTGTAGTGGGAATGTTCGTTGCCATGCCACCGGAGGGTTGCAGGTTCGAATCCACCTCAAGTCGCCGCGTAGGGGCCTTGGACAAGTCCTTCACTTGCAATAATTATTTCTTAGCGCTTCGGCGTGAAACTCCGCTGCAGGGTCCGCCCTGAAGCCGGGAGCACTTCTGAGTAGAGCGTGAATGGGCGCTATAACAAGACTTGCACATACATGCATATATACTGTACATACATACATACATAAATGCATGCATTCATACATGCACACTAGGGTGGCCCAGAAATATAAAAGTTGGAAATTCAATTCTCCACAAGGCTGCCCTTGTTCCATATGCTATTAGTGATTTATTTGCCAAGTTTCAACAAAATTGAGCAATGTTTACTGGTACCAATTTTCTGCAAGATTTTAATTAAGCATCAAAAAATTGAAAAAAATCGCTTTTCGACCGTATTCCAAAGAGGAATGCAATTATCAGCTTTAAACAAACATTGTCTTCAAAAATATGTCTATTAAATCACTCTATTAAAGCTATTAAGTTAATGTAGAATCAATGACAGTCTCACAAAAATTGAATATGAAATATAACATGAAACATTTTAGATGTTCTTAATCATTCTTAAAATGTTCGAGTTAAGCTCGATAGCAGGCTATATGAAATATAACATGAAACATTTTAGATGTTCTTAATCATTCTTAAAATTTTAGATTTAAGCTCGATAGGCAGGCTTTGGCTAATTCTGTGACCATCAGTAGTAAGAAGGTCAAACGGTTTTTAAAGAGATCTCGTTGTGACATACACCTACATTAGAGGATTTCCTGTCCAGGCATTCCATGATGGCCCCAAACTAGGCCTATGTCGCAACACATGCTTCCTAGACATATCTATAATGACCAACATCTGAAAAGACTGATTTTTACTGATTTTTAGTGTTTGATGAAATTCTAAATAATTATTGTTTAATGACATTAAAACAATAATATGTGAACAATGTTTAATGATATTTTGATAATTTGTTATTGGCTGTTGTTTTAATAATTCAACAACTTTCCTAAAATTTGTCATTTAGCTTTTCCTAGAATTTGTCATTTTCCCTGCCACGAATAGCCAAACTTGGCATAAGGCTTAGCATAGTAGTGAGGTATGATTTAAACAAACCAGACTTCCATCTAGATTATTATGCAGCCTGTTTATCTTTTTCAAATTTCACTCAATTCTCAACATGGTTACTAAGACATTTTGCATTGAATTTCCAAAAATTATGCAAACTTTGCATTTTTCTCATATCCAAATTTGAACAGCTGATTCAGATTTTGACTCAACCTATAGACAGGAAAATTATAGTGCAATAAAGTTTGTCATTTTGAAGCAGAGACTTACACTAGATTAAAACCCAATTACCACTTGAGGTAACAACCATTACTACTTTCATGACATCACCAACTGTTAATTCATTTTCTTAACGAAATAAGAAATTCTTCAGAATTTCTCCATTAAATTTTGTGACTGTCTAGAAAGAATGTTCTTGGAATTCATAAGAGCCAACAATGTTGGAAGCTTCTGGATGATGCCATGATAGCTGCGGTTTTTGTCAAATGAGCCATTATTACACAAAGTCAAAAGACCAACATTAATCTCATAATTATCATATTAAAGGTGTGCTTAACAAATTACTGTAAAAAATACTGGAATAACCTAAAGTAGCAGTATGAAGAGCAATTATAAGTAAACAATCTAATTGTATTAAAAGCAAATTGCAAGCAAAAAACTTTAGTTTGTAAGATGGCAGTCAAAATTTTGAAATTACCTCCAATTCAGTAACAGTTTCTAACATAAAAAGCTTGAAATAAGCTTCTGTTTGTATATAATCTAATAGTTATCTATTCATTTAAATACACTTGACATCTTGATTGTTATTTAGAAAGATGGTCCTTGGAATTCATGGGTGCAACTGTCAATTTATAATGTTACATTAACGTATACCTGTTAAAATATGATATGCCCATTTTACGTGAGTCTTAAATAAAAGCTCTCGAAAATTGGTACCTCTAAACATGCTCAGATCTCTTCAATTTTTTCAACACACAGTCTTCTAGTCAAGTGGAACAAGGGCAGCCTTGTGGAGCAGCATATTTTGGGAAAAATATTTTTCCCATGTAAGTTTGGGCCACACTAATGCACAAATACATACATACATACATACATACATACATACATACATACATACATACATACATACATACATACATACATACATACATACATACATACATACAAACATACATTCATACATACATACATACATACATTCATGCATACATACATACATACATACATACATACATACATACATACATACACACAAACATATATGCATACATGCGTAAATACATACATACAACATACATACATACATACATACATACATACATACATACATACATACATACATACATTCATACATACATGTACATACATACATACATACATACATACATACATACATACATACATACATACATACATACATACATACATACATACATACATACATACATACATGCATGCATGCATGCATGCATGCATGCATGCATGCATGCATACATACATACATACATACATACATACATACATACATACATACATACATACATACATACATACATACATACATACATACATACATACATACATACATACATACACACATACATATACATGCGTAGGGTTCAGTGTTGGGCCCTTTACTGTACGTTCTCTATAGGGCTGGTATTAGTTCATTGTTGTCTGCATGTGGCCTCCTGCACCAACCCTATGCTGACGACGACTTGCAGGCCCAGGGCCTACTATCCCCCCCTTGTAGGGTGGAAGCAACCCCCCCCCCCCACCAAAAGAATTTTTTTGCCTATTATTATTGCAAGCGCCGAAGGCGCGAAGCTGCGAGTGCCGAAGGCACGAAGCTCATAGCGATTAGGGTCTGGGGGAGCGTCGTAAGCTCCCCCAGCGGGGTCTGGGGCGGAGCCCCAGAAACCAACGCATTTTTTAGCTGTTGGCATCGACTAGAGCGCACTTTTAGGCTCTTGTTTGCTAGCAGTTTAATGAACAATAAAGTCATCAAAATTTCAAGAGGAAGTCGCTTTGCAGAGTCGCAGACTACCAGGATAACAAAGTCAAAGTTATATGTTAAAGAAATAGGACCTGGTTTCGTCTTTACCATAACCATATGGAAGTTAAAAGTTTGCACTCATGACAAGTTTATGAGTAGGCCTGTACTGTCATATGGATATAGGAAGATCCTATTATAGGGGCGTGTCTTACTTGGGTGTTTTTCGGCTCAACAGACCCAAATTGAGTAATGTCCTATTTTTTTAAACTAGCCTAATTATATGAGAGCCTATACTTTGTGTAGGCCTATTTTGCTACCAAAGTTAAAGCAAGTTGCATTTGTTCTGACTTCAATAATGCTTTAATGTTTGAGGGTGGAATTTATAAACCATTTGCCTATCTTGATTTTGAACTTCAATTGTTGAGCAACCATGGCAAGCCTTTATTGCTTGATTAATGTTTACTTAAACAGACTAAAAACCTTTACTAGAAACAAATGTATTATTATTTACTGTTGCTTCTCTGCCTCGTAGGCCTATCACTAAAATTCATTATTAAAATATCCTTCATTGTATTTGAGACCTATATTATAAAACCAATGCTGTGTTAGTAGATATAAAATATACTTTTACAAAATTTTAACACGATTTCCCCTCTGGCATAAGTTGGATCAGGCTACTTACTTCTCCCTCCACGTGGCAAGCCCTGATGGGTGCGAATGTGATGGAAGTCGGGGCTTTTTAAACATGCAGTTGTACACAAAATGTGCACTTCTAAATGGATTTATGAAGTTGTAGAAGCACTTCTGTACAGTTAAAACTAGCAAAAAGGTCATTGTCTTCCGATTGGAAGTAATTTACCATGGAGGATGGGCAAGGGCGGATACAGAAACTTTGGAGGGGGCGGGAGCAAAAATTCTTGGCCTTGGGTCTCGAAAAAATTTCGTCTCCGCCAAAAAAGTTGATGACTTTTTTGTCATTAAGTGTCCAAATCCTTGAAAATATACCAAACTATAAGCTTGTTGAAACAAAATGAGTGGGCTCGCCGCCCACGGTACATGGGCTTTTCTAAATGGGGGGGGGGGGGGCATGGCCGGATTGGCCCCCCTGGATCCGCCCCTAAGAATGGGAAAGGAAAGAAGTTGTGCAGTTCTAAAATTCCTTAGAACAGCCCTGATGGAAGTGCAAGGACGAATTTAAGGGAGTGTTATGTAAAAGTCAAATTAAATAAAGATTTAGCCGGTGTTATGACGGGTTAGGGGATTGTTCGGGGAATTTACCATAAGGAAGTCCATTTCAGATGCTAGGGAATACCGGGGGAAATGTTTTGGAGAAAAACTTCTATACTCAGCTTTATCATTAGGGGGGGGGAAACTTTTTCCCCCCTGGCCCAAATTGGAAGCAGTCTGATTCCATCCCCCCATGGCGTAGTAGGCCCTGTGCAGGCCTATGCTCATTGCTTTGCTGCTGATGCAGTGTCCACTGTATCTTTATTCATTCATTCATTCATTATTAAAATTTATATGGATCCTCTTCAAGAAACTACTCAGAGGCGCTCCCAGCCCAGCCACGACTAAAGAGAAAAGATTTAAGAGACTTGAGAAATAAAGATTGACTGGTCAGGTGGAGGAGATGGAGGTTTGGGGAGGTCATTCCAGATTGACGGCCCCACAACCTACAATGTATGTCCAATGCCTTTGGTGCTCTCTCATCGCGGATGGTATCTAATCGTTTGTTACTAAATTCCTCTAAAACTCAGTTCATCTGGTTTGGTACTCGCAGGCAATTATAATATTGGTACCCTTTGACCTGCACTCAATAGCAGCAACTCTTCCTGATATCTCGTTCTCTCTCACAGTAACAGAACCTAGAATTACTTTGGGTCAAGAGCCCAATTTCTCAAAGCATATCAATTTGGTCACTCGTGGTCGCTACTAGCCTACTGCCAGCTGCGGCAACTCCGAGTTGTTTTAAGACCCCTCTCTCATAGTGCTACCCTGACACTAAGTTGTCCATGCCTTTGTCATCAGTAGAATTGATCATTGCAGTTCGGTACTCGTGGGGCGGCAATTTGGACTAATTGGGCGCCTTAATTGAACGAGTTCTTCGTTCGGCTGCTCGCCTCATTGGTCGCATTCCTAAATATGCCCCGTCTCAGCTTATATGCGTGCCGTTCTTCACTGGCTCCCAGTTTCACAGCGCATCTCCTACCGAGTTACTGCACTTGTTTGGCGATGTATTTTTTAATTTGCTCAACCATACCTGTCTAGCCTTTGGCGACCTGTCTCCGACCTTGCAGCCCTTCACGCTCTTCGCTTTGCGACAATGGGGGCAGTGGCGGATCCAGAAGGTTGAAATGGGGGGGCCAAATGGGGAGGCGTGGACGAGCGGCCGAAGGCCGATCGGCGAGGCGCGTAGCGCCGAGAGGTTGGGGGAAAGGGGGAGGGGTTTGGGGAGGGGGATGTACCCCCTCCCCAACCAGAAATGTTTTTAGATTCCGCACTGCAATGGCAGCATTTTAAGCTGTCATCTTAATGAAATTGCTCTCCACTACTTAAATGCTGACAAACCAAGAAATAACTACCAAACTACCAGAATTCGAAGCCAGAGGCTGTTGTTTTACTAACTGTTCATCGAACAAAATGCTGAAATTTTACAGCTTGAAATGTAACAGATAGCTCTGGAAAGAAGTCATAGCCTATAGTTGTACAAAAATAGCATCTGTGCAAAGTTTAACAGTAAAGTATACCTATTGTAAAATGATAGTATCATATAATTGTTTATAACGGTGAATAATAATATCATAATCATGATCATAATAATAAATAACATCAAGGTACATGTATATTATAACATGTTTTTCTGGGTGAAAATTTTCATTTCTGTGGAAAAACTTGTGCCCTCCCTAGAGATGCCTAAATTTAAAAACAACTGGATAGGCCTATATGGGCTTGTTATCTGGTATTAATTCAGGGCTTTTAAAAGGAATTTTTAGAACTGCACAACTTCCAACCAACTTCCAAGGCCGTAGCCAGGATTTGATTTCGGAGCGTGTTTCTTTGGTGGAGAATTTCTTACGAAATTTTCTAGATGTCAAAATTTTTTAACACAACTTTTTAGTCGTAAAAATGTCTGAAGACACCTTTGTTTAGTCGTAAAATTTCTGAAGACACCTTTGTTTAGGTGTCAAATTTCCGAAGACATCTTTTTTTAGTTGTAAAAGTTTCTGAAGACACCTTTTTTACATGTAGTTGTCAAAATTCCTGAAAACTTTTTGTCTTAAAAATGTCTGAAGACACCTTTGTTTAATCATCAAAATTTCTGAAGACACCTTATTTCAGTCGTCAAAATTTCTGAAGACACTTTTGCTTAGGTGTCAAAATTTCCGAAGACATCTTTTTCTAGTTGTCAAAATTTCTGAAAACACCTTTTTTAGTCGTAAGAATGTCTGAAGACACCTTTGTTTAGTCATCAAAATTTCTGAAGACACCTTTTTAGTTTTAAAAATTCTTGAAAACACCTTTTTTGGTCGTAAAAATGTCTACACCTTTGTTTAGTCATCAAAATTTCTGAAGACACCTTATTTTAGTCGTCAAAATTTCTGAAGACACCTTTTTTAGTTTTCAAAATTTCTGAACCTTTTTTTAGTCGTCAAAATTTCTGAAGACCATTTTAAGTAATCAGAAACGGCTTTCTTAGTATCTTTCGCCTAATTTCATGGGTTTTTTCATTATGTGCTAGTGATTAATATTCTATTATTTTTTTACATTTTTATTTCGGATGGTGTTTCCATGGGTTTATTTCATGTGTTAGGCCCTACAATGCCTACATCCACGAGTGGGCACACTTTTCCTTCCACTCAGTTGTTCTACTCTAAGCAGAGTCGCAAAATGGGTTATTGGTTTAGTTAGGCTGGTTTCAAAGTGCAGTTACAAACTTCAATCACAAAAGTTGCAATAGGCCTACAGTAACTATAGGCTTCTGCAAATGTCTGTTTAAAGTGGCGTATTATTCCAAATCGGAAGACAACAAAATTTCAAATTATTTTTTAACTGCACAAAAATGCTTTTACAACTGCACAAATCCATTTAGAACTGCACATTTTGTGTAGAACTGCACGGTAAAAAGCCCTGTATTATTTCACAATGAGTCTACAGTCCGAAACATCGTTATAACATTTAGTCGGTCTTCTGACATTGTGTTCTGAAGTATAGTAATTATTAGCAAACGTTTGCTCTACTTTGGAGAAAGCTCTTTCGGCTTTAGCACTACAAACTGGAAATGTTGCCAATATATTCAGCATGGTGTGTACTTCACTGTTGGAAGAGAATCAGCAGGACATGAAATAAAAGTCTTAATTACTGAAGAAGTATTTTATGAAGATGTGGTGCTAAAACCTTCTTTCATACGACACATTGAGTAATGAGGGGGGCCAAGTTCTGTCAAAATTTCAAATGGGGCGAGTTCTGTTAAAATTTCAAATGTGGCTATGGCCGGATTGGCTCCCCTGGATCCGCTCCTGATTAATAGTTATTTGTTTTTAGTTGCAATGGTTGTTAGTGCTAATATTTTAACATCTTACTGTGAATATATAGGCCTACACGAATAGCATACACTGTATGCCATAAAAGGCATAAATCATAATCGGATACTGTTGAAAGATTGTTTCTTTTCTTTGCGATATATGTTAATACACGTTACCGCTAGACCGGTAGCGCTTCTGAGTAAATTACCTCGAAGGTGCGCTATATAAAAAGTCAATATTATAATAAACAATAAATAATAATAATAATAATAATAAATAATATTTAATGTAATTGTGTGAGAGGCTTAGATTTTAACTACCTTTATATATTCATTCTCCTGGACATGACTGAACCCTGCAAAAAATCTTGTGGGCGTCATGGATGGGGGGGGGGCCACGTCCCATGGAGATTTGAAATGGGGGGGCCATGGCCGGATTGGCCCCCCCTGGATCCGCCCCTGAATGGGGGAGCTTTTAGTTACTCGAGCCCGCACTTCTACCAGACACTGGCAGACAGCGCCGGGCCTTTTCTACTGTTGGTCCCGCTATATATCTGGAATGGCCTCCCACTAACTAGGCTAAATTCACCTGCTCTTTATAAGTCGCTCAAATCCTATTTTTAGCTGTGGCTGGGCTAGGAACGTCTCTGAGTATAGGTTTCTTAAAGAGGCGCTATATAAATTCTCGAAATAAATGAAAGAACGAATGAATGAATGAATGAATGAGTGAATGAATGAATGAATGAGTACATGTACATGTATACGAATGTCTACGAAGCGAACTCGTTTTCTGTTTTCAATTTGAAATTCATGAAATCTCACAAAACTTCGGTTTATAGAAGGGCTTCAGAGATAGCAAAGCCACAATAATTATGGTAGTGTTATGACATCGTATAAACGAATCGACTAGACCTATACTAAATGCATTTCATGTTCGGGAGCCTCCGTTGTCTTTGCAATTTCTGGGTAGTCAATAAATGTCTCGAACTTCGGTTGTGTATTAGGGTGGATGGATTTTTTCTTCATATAAGTATATAATAGCGATGAAAAGTTGCCATTTGTACAGGGTGGCTCAAAAAAAAATGTACCACCGAATAAAATGCGATATCTTCGCAACCGAATGAACTTTTTCTACGAAAAATTTCCAATTTGCAGGAGAATGAATTTCCAACAATCCCTGAAAGTTTCAATTGAGACGTTTCATGTTTGCAAAAGTTACAGCTGTTCAAACTTAAAAATTCGTTTTTTTAATTTTCGCGGAAAATGAACGTCACTTGTAGATTTCCATGTCAAATGATATCACTTTTTACTACGACCTCAGAATTTCGTTTTGCAATTTATTGTAAGGTATAATGAGAGTGTCCACTCCCTGCCTTAGCACAAGCTCAACTTCTTTTTATGAAGCTCAGTGTGACCTTGTTGGTCGGGTCCTGCGGCAACTGACCCCACATTAGCAGCAAGACTTGCTTCAGCTGGCCAATGTTCTCCAACTTGGGATGAAATGTCTTGCAGCGTTCCAGAATAGCTCACCAGACGTGATAAGCAAGAGGGCTAAGGTCTGGCAAGTTTGTTAGTCATCTTTGCCAATGCATTTACTTCAGTTGATGGTAATAAGGTAGCGCCATCATAATCAAACTTGCCGTGCGAGCAAGCAGGCGCACCGTCCTGCTGGAAAATAAAACCAGATGTTAGAGCATACCTGGACTTCAATGAGTCTGGGTTAGAGAGTTCAAAGATGAATTTGACATCTAACCTACTGAATGGGATTAAATGCAGTCTTTTCTTGCAGCCGTAACACACGCCATCATATCTGATGTCGAAACCACGATGTGCTTTGCAAACTTGACCCTTTCGATTACCAAACGAATTTCTTGAAAATCGTACTTTTCCATCAGACCAAGCGACCACTTCCTGCCTCTCTTCCAACATCTGATCTTCGTTACATAAACATGTTTACAGATAGCCTTCAATATGCCCAGGCTCCACTTTTCACTGGGTATTTTGCTATGATTACGCGATGTCCCAGTCTCTGTTCACGCAGCGTCCGAGTTTCCATTTTACCTTCCGCAGAAACTTTGCCCATGACGTTCAGTAATGAATTCACGAATTGAGTCCTTAATCTATAAAATATCACTAAATGCCAACAGTTTGCTTCATAAACAGCTTTTTTACAGCTCTTAGTGAGGTCGTAGGACATCATCATCATTTCTTATGATGTAATTTGCCAAAAATCTTAATGAAATCA
Organism: Lumbricus rubellus; assembly: GCA_945859605.1. Lineage (NCBI taxonomy): Eukaryota > Metazoa > Annelida > Clitellata > Crassiclitellata > Lumbricidae > Lumbricus > Lumbricus rubellus. Next base: position 1,824 of record CAMAOG010000357.1, on the reverse strand, counting down.
CGTTGTATTGGAGCTTGATACTCCGGATATTTGAAAAAACGAAATTTTAAGTTTGAACAGCTGTAACTTTTGCAAACATGAAAAGTTTCAAGTGAAACTTTCAGGTATTGTTGGAAATTCATTCCTCTGCAAATTAGAAAATTTTCACAGAAAAAAGTCAGTCGGTTGCGAAGTTATCGCATTTTATCCGGTGGTACATTTTTTTTGAGCCACCCTGTATACGTAAATGACTGTGAAAAATTGTGTTTGGATTTCGAGAAAGAAACTGTATATTTCGCATGGAATTTTTGACTAGGCTCTATGTATTCCTTGCTATTTTTGCATCATATAACAGCGGGGATAATCTGAATCTATAACCGCATGCTTCTATTTTATTACTGTCGTGTTGTATGTGGCTGTTTATAATGAGCTTCTCTCAGCAAGAGTCTTTTAGAACCCTTCCCATACATTGCGAGCAAAGATGAGAAAAGACCACCGGAGTTATAGGCGGAGCGAACTGATGGTGGAAGTTCATAATAATATAGAGATGATCTATGCAGCAAAGCATCTGGATTCAGCCATGGCAGTCCTCCCACGGGAACAAAGAAGTCATGCCAACTCAGTGGATCGAAGAACAGTCAGCAAAGTGGTAGAGAGGGGCGATGCATGAAATTGCAGGAACACCTCAGACCAAGACCCGATTGAACCTTAAGGACTAAAGAGAGTTGAGCCAGAGGCGGATACAGAAACTTTGGACGGGGGGGGGGCAAATATTGTAGGCCTTGGGTCTGGAAATATTTATTTCGTATCCGCCAAAGAAGTTGACGACCTTTTTACATGACTGTAGTCATCTGGCGAAATTTTCGGAAAAAATATACCATTTCCTCCGCCGAAAAAGTTGATGACCTTTTTCTAGTCGTTAAGTGAAATTCCTCGGAAATCTAGCAGATATCCTAAGCTTGTTGAAACCACATGGGGGACGATACATGGGCATTTCTAAATGGGAGGACCATGGCCGGATTGACCCCCGGATCAGACCCTGAGCTGTTGAGCGATGAACGTGAATTTTATTATTTATTGTTTCTAGAAACGTTTCGTCAGATTAATTTGATGAATTGCACTTCGTGCAGTTTCAGCATGTAACATTGTACCGACATTCATCTGTCGAGAATGGCCTCACCTCCCTATAGTCAGAAATTCAAACGTAGGCTACAAAGTGACAATGTGTCCAGGAAAAGGTTCAATGTCATCGCTTTTAGCCTACATGCTCCAGTTTTGTTGCCCAATCCATGCTCACTATGAGAAGTGGGGCTTGGTGGCGTAGTGGGTATGTTCGTTGCCCTGAAGCCGGAGGATTGCAGGCTCGAATCCACTTCAAGCTGCTTTGTTGGAACCTTGGGCAAGTCGTTCACTCGCAATTGCTCACGCTTCGGCGTGAAACTCCGATTCAGTGTCCGCGCTGGAGTCGAAAGTGCTTATGAATAGGAATCTCAAAGGGGCGCTATAACAAGTGCACATACATACATACAGACATACAATACATACAATACATACATACATAGGCCTACATACGTACATACATACATACATACATACATACATACATACATACATACATACATACATACATACATACATACATACATACATACATACATACATACATACATACATACATACATACATACATACATACATACATACATACATACATACATACATACATACATACATACATACATACATACATACATACATACATACATGATGATGTAAAACCACAGATTCTCGCGGCATATACATCCAGGTGGTGTCGTACATGTATCGAAGTGGTTCAGCATTAAA
>CAMAOG010000356.1:0-13740 GCA_945859605.1 Lumbricus rubellus | reverse complement strand
GGCGCCGCCTAGCGACTACAAAAGAAGCTTTGTGTCAGTGATAATATCGTTCGCGTACGGTACATTGGCGTTTGGCACACAGGCTCCACATGTAAGATAGTAGTGATCGAATCGAGGCAAAGGAACCAGAGGAAAAACACAATAAGCATCTTGGTAACTATATATTTGAAAATTACTGAGCAGACCTATTACCAGCCGAAAAAAACCAGCATCGTTGAAGCTGCATTGATAAACAATAAATTTTAATTGAATAGAAGTTGTATTGATGAAAAATAATTGTTGCCGAAATAAAAGCAGGAATGATGACACCAACTTATTCCTGCCTAACTAGAAGTTGGATTGATGAAAAAAATACTGGAACGAGCGAATAATTTACGACGCTTAGAAGATTGTTGTTTTTGCTGTTGTTGCTGTTGCTGTTGTTGTTGTTTCCTCAGTTTAATCGTATAAAATTAGCGCCTTCATTTTCTCGGTTTGGGCGTATAAAATTAGCGCCCTCAAATTCTCTGTTTCGGCGTGAAAAATTAGCGCCCTTAAATTCTCTGTTTCGGCGTGAAAAATTAGCGCCCTCATTTTCTAGGATTCTGCGTGTAAAACTTGCTCTTGCTCCTCGCTTAATTTCATTCACCGCCTTCCTTTCATATAATCTTTCAATTTCATTTTTGATTATTTAAATTTTTGCATTTTTACTTTTTACAATTTTACTTTTGTTTTAATTTTTAACGTTGCTCTTGCTCCTCGCTCTCGCTCCTCCCCTCGGCGAGAGCGGGTGCAAGAGCAACTTGCTCTTGCTCCTCGCTCTCGCTCCTCCCCTCGGCGAGAGCGGGTGCAAGAGCAACTTGCTCTTGCTCCTCGCTCTCGCTCCTCCCCTCGGCGAGAGCGGGTGCAAGAGCAACTTGCTCTTGCTCCTCGCTCTCGCTCCTCCCCTCGGCGAGAGCGGGTGCAAGAGCAACTTGCTCTTGCTCCTCGCTCTCGCTCCTCCCCTCGGCGAGAGCGGGTGCAAGAGCAACTTGCTCTTGCTCCTCGCTCTCGCTCCTCCCCTCGGCGAGAGCGGGTGCAAGAGCAACTTGCTCTTGCTCCTCGCTCTCGCTCCTCCCCTCGGCGAGAGCGGGTGCAAGAGCAACTTGCTCTTGCTCCTCGCTCTCGCTCCTCCCCTCGGCGAGAGCGGGTGCAAGAGCAACTTGCTCTTGCTCCTCGCTCTCGCTCCTCCCCTCGGCGAGAGCGCCTTGTCCTTGTCCTTGTCCTTGTCCTTGTCCTTGTCCTTGTCCTTGTCCTTGTCCTTGTCCTTGTCCTTGTCCTTGTCCTTGTCCTTGTCCTTGTCCTTGTCCTTGTCCTTGTCCTTGTCCTTGTCCTTGTCCTTGTCCTTGTCCTTGTCCTTGTCCTTGTCCTTGTCCTTGTCCTTGTCCTTGTCCTTGTCCTTGTCCTTGTCCTTGTCCTTGTCCTTGTCCTTGTCCTTGTCCTTGTCCTTGTCCTTGTCCTTGTCCTTGTCCTTGTCCTTGTCCTTGTCCTTGTCCTTGTCCTTGTCCTTGTCCTTGTCCTTGTCCTTGTCCTTGTCCTTGTCCTTGTCCTTGTCCTTGTCCTTGTCCTTGTCCTTGTCCTTGTCCTTGTCCTTGTCCTTGTCCTTGTCCTTGTCCTTGTCCTTGTCCTTGTCCTTGTCCTTGTCCTTGTCCTTGTCCTTGTCCTTGTCCTTGTCCTTGTCCTTGTCCTTGTCCTTGTCCTTGTCCTTGTCCTTGTCCTTGTCCTTGTCCTTGTCCTTGTCCTTGTCCTTGTCCTTGTCCTTGTCCTTGTCCTTGTCCTTGTCCTTGTCCTTGTCCTTGTCCTTGTCCTTGTCCTTGTCCTTGTCCTTGTCCTTGTCCTTGTCCTTGTCCTTGTCCTTGTCCTTGTCCTTGTCCTTGTCCTTGTCCTTGTCCTTGTCCTTGTCCTTGTCCTTGTCCTTGTCCTTGTCCTTGTCCTTGTCCTTGTCCTTGTCCTTGTCCTTGTCCTTGTCCTTGTCCTTGTCCTTGTCCTTGTCCTTGTCCTTGTCCTTGTCCTTGTCCTTGTCCTTGTCCTTGTCCTTGTCCTTGTCCTTGTCCTTGTCCTTGTCCTTGTCCTTGTCCTTGTCCTTGTCCTTGTCCTTGTCCTTGTCCTTGTCCTTGTCCTTGTCCTTGTCCTTGTCCTTGTCCTTGTCCTTGTCCTTGTCCTTGTCCTTGTCCTTGTCCTTGTCCTTGTCCTTGTCCTTGTCCTTGTCCTTGTCCTTGTCCTTGTCCTTGTCCTTGTCCTTGTCCTTGTCCTTGTCCTTGTCCTTGTCCTTGTCCTTGTCCTTGTCCTTGTCCTTGTCCTTGTTTTTTTATTTTTTTTTCCTTTTACCTGGTTCGATCCTGGGTCCTCTTCGTCTGCGCGCCTGTCCATTATCCAATGTACTACCGTTGTTTCCCCGTTTTTGTGTCCTTAATGATAATATTTATTCGATATTATCGCCTAGTATGGTGACGTGGCGCCGCCTAGCGACTACAAAAGAAGCTTTGTGTCAGTGATAATATCGTTCGCGTACGGTACATTGGCGTTTGGCACACAGGCTCCACATGTAAGATAGTAGTGATCGAATCGAGGCAAAGGAACCAGAGGAAAAACACAATAAGCATCTTGGTAACTATATATTTGAAAATTACTGAGCAGACCTATTACCAGCCGAAAAAAACCAGCATCGTTGAAGCTGCATTGATAAACAATAAATTTTAATTGAATAGAAGTTGTATTGATGAAAAATAATTGTTGCCGAAATAAAAGCAGGAATGATGACACCAACTTATTCCTGCCTAACTAGAAGTTGGATTGATGAAAAAAATACTGGAACGAGCGAATAATTTACGACGCTTAGAAGATTGTTGTTTTTGCTGTTGTTGCTGTTGCTGTTGTTGTTGTTTCCTCAGTTTAATCGTATAAAATTAGCGCCTTCATTTTCTCGGTTTGGGCGTATAAAATTAGCGCCCTCAAATTCTCTGTTTCGGCGTGAAAAATTAGCGCCCTTAAATTCTCTGTTTCGGCGTGAAAAATTAGCGCCCTCATTTTCTAGGATTCTGCGTGTAAAACTTGCTCTTGCTCCTCGCTTAATTTCATTCACCGCCTTCCTTTCATATAATCTTTCAATTTCATTTTTGATTATTTAAATTTTTGCATTTTTACTTTTTACAATTTTACTTTTGTTTTAATTTTTAACGTTGCTCTTGCTCCTCGCTCTCGCTCCTCCCCTCGGCGAGAGCGGGTGCAAGAGCAACTTGCTCTTGCTCCTCGCTCTCGCTCCTCCCCTCGGCGAGAGCGGGTGCAAGAGCAACTTGCTCTTGCTCCTCGCTCTCGCTCCTCCCCTCGGCGAGAGCGGGTGCAAGAGCAACTTGCTCTTGCTCCTCGCTCTCGCTCCTCCCCTCGGCGAGAGCGGGTGCAAGAGCAACTTGCTCTTGCTCCTCGCTCTCGCTCCTCCCCTCGGCGAGAGCGGGTGCAAGAGCAACTTGCTCTTGCTCCTCGCTCTCGCTCCTCCCCTCGGCGAGAGCGGGTGCAAGAGCAACTTGCTCTTGCTCCTCGCTCTCGCTCCTCCCCTCGGCGAGAGCGGGTGCAAGAGCAACTTGCTCTTGCTCCTCGCTCTCGCTCCTCCCCTCGGCGAGAGCGGGTGCAAGAGCAACTTGCTCTTGCTCCTCGCTCTCGCTCCTCCCCTCGGCGAGAGCGGGTGCAAGAGCAACTTGCTCTTGCTCCTCGCTCTCGCTCCTCCCCTCGGCGAGAGCGCCTTGTCCTTGTCCTTGTCCTTGTCCTTGTCCTTGTCCTTGTCCTTGTCCTTGTCCTTGTCCTTGTCCTTGTCCTTGTCCTTGTCCTTGTCCTTGTCCTTGTCCTTGTCCTTGTCCTTGTCCTTGTCCTTGTCCTTGTCCTTGTCCTTGTCCTTGTCCTTGTCCTTGTCCTTGTCCTTGTCCTTGTCCTTGTCCTTGTCCTTGTCCTTGTCCTTGTCCTTGTCCTTGTCCTTGTCCTTGTCCTTGTCCTTGTCCTTGTCCTTGTCCTTGTCCTTGTCCTTGTCCTTGTCCTTGTCCTTGTCCTTGTCCTTGTCCTTGTCCTTGTCCTTGTCCTTGTCCTTGTCCTTGTCCTTGTCCTTGTCCTTGTCCTTGTCCTTGTCCTTGTCCTTGTCCTTGTCCTTGTCCTTGTCCTTGTCCTTGTCCTTGTCCTTGTCCTTGTCCTTGTCCTTGTCCTTGTCCTTGTCCTTGTCCTTGTCCTTGTCCTTGTCCTTGTCCTTGTCCTTGTCCTTGTCCTTGTCCTTGTCCTTGTCCTTGTCCTTGTCCTTGTCCTTGTCCTTGTCCTTGTCCTTGTCCTTGTCCTTGTCCTTGTCCTTGTCCTTGTCCTTGTCCTTGTCCTTGTCCTTGTCCTTGTCCTTGTCCTTGTCCTTGTCCTTGTCCTTGTCCTTGTCCTTGTCCTTGTCCTTGTCCTTGTCCTTGTCCTTGTCCTTGTCCTTGTCCTTGTCCTTGTCCTTGTCCTTGTCCTTGTCCTTGTCCTTGTCCTTGTCCTTGTCCTTGTCCTTGTCCTTGTCCTTGTCCTTGTCCTTGTCCTTGTCCTTGTCCTTGTCCTTGTCCTTGTCCTTGTCCTTGTCCTTGTCCTTGTCCTTGTCCTTGTCCTTGTCCTTGTCCTTGTCCTTGTCCTTGTCCTTGTCCTTGTCCTTGTCCTTGTCCTTGTCCTTGTCCTTGTCCTTGTCCTTGTCCTTGTCCTTGTCCTTGTCCTTGTCCTTGTCCTTGTCCTTGTCCTTGTCCTTGTCCTTGTCCTTGTCCTTGTCCTTGTCCTTGTCCTTGTCCTTGTCCTTGTCCTTGTCCTTGTCCTTGTCCTTGTCCTTGTCCTTGTCCTTGTCCTTGTCCTTGTCCTTGTCCTTGTCCTTGTCCTTGTCCTTGTCCTTGTCCTTGTCCTTGTCCTTGTCCTTGTCCTTGTCCTTGTCCTTGTCCTTGTCCTTGTCCTTGTCCTTGTCCTTGTCCTTGTCCTTGTCCTTGTTCTTGTCCTTGTCCTTGTTTTTTTATTTTTTTTTCCTTTTACCTGGTTCGATCCTGGGTCCTCTTCGTCTGCGCGCCTGTCCATTATCCAATGTACTACCGTTGTTTCCCCGTTTTTGTGTCCTTAATGATAATATTTATTCGATATTATCGCCTAGTATGGTGACGTGGCGCCGCCTAGCGACTACAAAAGAAGCTTTGTGTCAGTGATAATATCGTTCGCGTACGGTACATTGGCGTTTGGCACACAGGCTCCACATGTAAGATAGTAGTGATCGAATCGAGGCAAAGGAACCAGAGGAAAAACACAATAAGCATCTTGGTAACTATATATTTGAAAATTACTGAGCAGACCTATTACCAGCCGAAAAAAACCAGCATCGTTGAAGCTGCATTGATAAACAATAAATTTTAATTGAATAGAAGTTGTATTGATGAAAAATAATTGTTGCCGAAATAAAAGCAGGAATGATGACACCAACTTATTCCTGCCTAACTAGAAGTTGGATTGATGAAAAAAATACTGGAACGAGCGAATAATTTACGACGCTTAGAAGATTGTTGTTTTTGCTGTTGTTGCTGTTGCTGTTGTTGTTGTTTCCTCAGTTTAATCGTATAAAATTAGCGCCTTCATTTTCTCGGTTTGGGCGTATAAAATTAGCGCCCTCAAATTCTCTGTTTCGGCGTGAAAAATTAGCGCCCTTAAATTCTCTGTTTCGGCGTGAAAAATTAGCGCCCTCATTTTCTAGGATTCTGCGTGTAAAACTTGCTCTTGCTCCTCGCTTAATTTCATTCACCGCCTTCCTTTCATATAATCTTTCAATTTCATTTTTGATTATTTAAATTTTTGCATTTTTACTTTTTACAATTTTACTTTTGTTTTAATTTTTAACGTTGCTCTTGCTCCTCGCTCTCGCTCCTCCCCTCGGCGAGAGCGGGTGCAAGAGCAACTTGCTCTTGCTCCTCGCTCTCGCTCCTCCCCTCGGCGAGAGCGGGTGCAAGAGCAACTTGCTCTTGCTCCTCGCTCTCGCTCCTCCCCTCGGCGAGAGCGGGTGCAAGAGCAACTTGCTCTTGCTCCTCGCTCTCGCTCCTCCCCTCGGCGAGAGCGGGTGCAAGAGCAACTTGCTCTTGCTCCTCGCTCTCGCTCCTCCCCTCGGCGAGAGCGGGTGCAAGAGCAACTTGCTCTTGCTCCTCGCTCTCGCTCCTCCCCTCGGCGAGAGCGGGTGCAAGAGCAACTTGCTCTTGCTCCTCGCTCTCGCTCCTCCCCTCGGCGAGAGCGGGTGCAAGAGCAACTTGCTCTTGCTCCTCGCTCTCGCTCCTCCCCTCGGCGAGAGCGGGTGCAAGAGCAACTTGCTCTTGCTCCTCGCTCTCGCTCCTCCCCTCGGCGAGAGCGGGTGCAAGAGCAACTTGCTCTTGCTCCTCGCTCTCGCTCCTCCCCTCGGCGAGAGCGGGTGCAAGAGCAACTTGCTCTTGCTCCTCGCTCTCGCTCCTCCCCTCGGCGAGAGCGGGTGCAAGAGCAACTTGCTCTTGCTCCTCGCTCTCGCTCCTCCCCTCGGCGAGAGCGGGTGCAAGAGCAACTTGCTCTCGCTCCTCCCCTCGGCGAGAGCGCCTTGTCCTTGTCCTTGTCCTTGTCCTTGTCCTTGTCCTTGTCCTTGTCCTTGTCCTTGTCCTTGTCCTTGTCCTTGTCCTTGTCCTTGTCCTTGTCCTTGTCCTTGTCCTTGTCCTTGTCCTTGTCCTTGTCCTTGTCCTTGTCCTTGTCCTTGTCCTTGTCCTTGTCCTTGTCCTTGTCCTTGTCCTTGTCCTTGTCCTTGTCCTTGTCCTTGTCCTTGTCCTTGTCCTTGTCCTTGTCCTTGTCCTTGTCCTTGTCCTTGTCCTTGTCCTTGTCCTTGTCCTTGTCCTTGTCCTTGTCCTTGTCCTTGTCCTTGTCCTTGTCCTTGTCCTTGTCCTTGTCCTTGTCCTTGTCCTTGTCCTTGTCCTTGTCCTTGTCCTTGTCCTTGTCCTTGTCCTTGTCCTTGTCCTTGTCCTTGTCCTTGTCCTTGTCCTTGTCCTTGTCCTTGTCCTTGTCCTTGTCCTTGTCCTTGTCCTTGTCCTTGTCCTTGTCCTTGTCCTTGTCCTTGTCCTTGTCCTTGTCCTTGTCCTTGTCCTTGTCCTTGTCCTTGTCCTTGTCCTTGTCCTTGTCCTTGTCCTTGTCCTTGTCCTTGTCCTTGTCCTTGTCCTTGTCCTTGTCCTTGTCCTTGTCCTTGTCCTTGTCCTTGTCCTTGTCCTTGTCCTTGTCCTTGTCCTTGTCCTTGTCCTTGTCCTTGTCCTTGTCCTTGTCCTTGTCCTTGTCCTTGTCCTTGTCCTTGTCCTTGTCCTTGTCCTTGTCCTTGTCCTTGTCCTTGTCCTTGTCCTTGTCCTTGTCCTTGTCCTTGTCCTTGTCCTTGTCCTTGTCCTTGTCCTTGTCCTTGTCCTTGTCCTTGTCCTTGTCCTTGTCCTTGTCCTTGTCCTTGTCCTTGTCCTTGTCCTTGTCCTTGTCCTTGTCCTTGTCCTTGTCCTTGTCCTTGTCCTTGTCCTTGTCCTTGTCCTTGTCCTTGTCCTTGTCCTTGTCCTTGTCCTTGTCCTTGTCCTTGTCCTTGTCCTTGTCCTTGTCCTTGTCCTTGTCCTTGTCCTTGTCCTTGTCCTTGTCCTTGTCCTTGTCCTTGTCCTTGTCCTTGTCCTTGTCCTTGTCCTTGTCCTTGTCCTTGTCCTTGTCCTTGTCCTTGTCCTGGTCCTTGTCCTTGTCCTTGTCCTTGTCCTTGTCCTTGTTTTTTTATTTTTTTTTCCTTTTACCTGGTTCGATCCTGGGTCCTCTTCGTCTGCGCGCCTGTCCATTATCCAATGTACTACCGTTGTTTCCCCGTTTTTGTGTCCTTAATGATAATATTTATTCGATATTATCGCCTAGTATGGTGACGTGGCGCCGCCTAGCGACTACAAAAGAAGCTTTGTGTCAGTGATAATATCGTTCGCGTACGGTACATTGGCGTTTGGCACACAGGCTCCACATGTAAGATAGTAGTGATCGAATCGAGGCAAAGGAACCAGAGGAAAAACACAATAAGCATCTTGGTAACTATATATTTGAAAATTACTGAGCAGACCTATTACCAGCCGAAAAAAACCAGCATCGTTGAAGCTGCATTGATAAACAATAAATTTTAATTGAATAGAAGTTGTATTGATGAAAAATAATTGTTGCCGAAATAAAAGCAGGAATGATGACACCAACTTATTCCTGCCTAACTAGAAGTTGGATTGATGAAAAAAATACTGGAACGAGCGAATAATTTACGACGCTTAGAAGATTGTTGTTTTTGCTGTTGTTGCTGTTGCTGTTGTTGTTGTTTCCTCAGTTTAATCGTATAAAATTAGCGCCTTCATTTTCTCGGTTTGGGCGTATAAAATTAGCGCCCTCAAATTCTCTGTTTCGGCGTGAAAAATTAGCGCCCTTAAATTCTCTGTTTCGGCGTGAAAAATTAGCGCCCTCATTTTCTAGGATTCTGCGTGTAAAACTTGCTCTTGCTCCTCGCTTAATTTCATTCACCGCCTTCCTTTCATATAATCTTTCAATTTCATTTTTGATTATTTAAATTTTTGCATTTTTACTTTTTACAATTTTACTTTTGTTTTAATTTTTAACGTTGCTCTTGCTCCTCGCTCTCGCTCCTCCCCTCGGCGAGAGCGGGTGCAAGAGCAACTTGCTCTTGCTCCTCGCTCTCGCTCCTCCCCTCGGCGAGAGCGGGTGCAAGAGCAACTTGCTCTTGCTCCTCGCTCTCGCTCCTCCCCTCGGCGAGAGCGGGTGCAAGAGCAACTTGCTCTTGCTCCTCGCTCTCGCTCCTCCCCTCGGCGAGAGCGGGTGCAAGAGCAACTTGCTCTTGCTCCTCGCTCTCGCTCCTCCCCTCGGCGAGAGCGGGTGCAAGAGCAACTTGCTCTTGCTCCTCGCTCTCGCTCCTCCCCTCGGCGAGAGCGGGTGCAAGAGCAACTTGCTCTTGCTCCTCGCTCTCGCTCCTCCCCTCGGCGAGAGCGGGTGCAAGAGCAACTTGCTCTTGCTCCTCGCTCTCGCTCCTCCCCTCGGCGAGAGCGGGTGCAAGAGCAACTTGCTCTTGCTCCTCGCTCTCGCTCCTCCCCTCGGCGAGAGCGGGTGCAAGAGCAACTTGCTCTTGCTCCTCGCTCTCGCTCCTCCCCTCGGCGAGAGCGGGTGCAAGAGCAACTTGCTCTTGCTCCTCGCTCTCGCTCCTCCCCTCGGCGAGAGCGGGTGCAAGAGCAACTTGCTCTTGCTCCTCGCTCTCGCTCCTCCCCTCGGCGGGAGCGAGAGCGGGTGCAAGAGCAACTTGCTCTTGCTCCTCGCTCTCGCTCCTCCCCTCGGCGAGAGCGCCTTGTCCTTGTCCTTGTCCTTGTCCTTGTCCTTGTCCTTGTCCTTGTCCTTGTCCTTGTCCTTGTCCTTGTCCTTGTCCTTGTCCTTGTCCTTGTCCTTGTCCTTGTCCTTGTCCTTGTCCTTGTCCTTGTCCTTGTCCTTGTCCTTGTCCTTGTCCTTGTCCTTGTCCTTGTCCTTGTCCTTGTCCTTGTCCTTGTCCTTGTCCTTGTCCTTGTCCTTGCCTTGCCCTTGCCCTTGCCCTTGCCCTTGCCCTTGCCCTTGCCCTTGCCCTTGCCCTTGCCCTTGCCCTTGCCCTTGCCCTTGCCCTTGCCCTTGCCCTTGCCCTTGCCCTTTGCCCTTGCCCTTGCCCTTGCCCTTGCCCTTGCCCTTGCCCTTGCCCTTGTCCTTGTCCTTGTCCTTGTCCTTGTCCTTGTCCTTGTCCTTGTCCTTGTCCTTGTCCTTGTCCTTGTCCTTGTCCTTGTCCTTGTCCTTGTCCTTGTCCTTGTCCTTGTCCTTGTCCTTGTCCTTGTCCTTGTCCTTGTCCTTGTCCTTGTCCTTGTCCTTGTCCTTGTCCTTGTCCTTGTCCTTGTCCTTGTCCTTGTCCTTGTCCTTGTCCTTGTCCTTGTCCTTGTCCTTGTCCTTGTCCTTGTCCTTGTCCTTGTCCTTGTCCTTGTCCTTGTCCTTGTCCTTGTCCTTGTCCTTGTCCTTGTCCTTGTCCTTGTCCTTGTCCTTGTCCTTGTCCTTGTCCTTGTCCTTGTCCTTGTCCTTGTCCTTGTCCTTGTCCTTGTCCTTGTCCTTGTCCTTGTCCTTGTCCTTGTCCTTGTCCTTGTCCTTGTCCTTGTCCTTGTCCTTGTCCTTGTCCTTGTCCTTGTCCTTGTCCTTGTCCTTGTCCTTGTCCTTGTCCTTGTCCTTGTCCTTGTCCTTGTCCTTGTCCTTGTCCTTGTCCTTGTCCTTGTCCTTGTCCTTGTCCTTGTCCTTGTCCTTGTCCTTGTCCTTGTCCTTGTCCTTGTCCTTGTCCTTGTCCTTGTTTTTTTATTTTTTTTTCCTTTTACCTGGTTCGATCCTGGGTCCTCTTCGTCTGCGCGCCTGTCCATTATCCAATGTACTACCGTTGTTTCCCCGTTTTTGTGTCCTTAATGATAATATTTATTCGATATTATCGCCTAGTATGGTGACGTGGCGCCGCCTAGCGACTACAAAAGAAGCTTTGTGTCAGTGATAATATCGTTCGCGTACGGTACATTGGCGTTTGGCACACAGGCTCCACATGTAAGATAGTAGTGATCGAATCGAGGCAAAGGAACCAGAGGAAAAACACAATAAGCATCTTGGTAACTATATATTTGAAAATTACTGAGCAGACCTATTACCAGCCGAAAAAAACCAGCATCGTTGAAGCTGCATTGATAAACAATAAATTTTAATTGAATAGAAGTTGTATTGATGAAAAATAATTGTTGCCGAAATAAAAGCAGGAATGATGACACCAACTTATTCCTGCCTAACTAGAAGTTGGATTGATGAAAAAAATACTGGAACGAGCGAATAATTTACGACGCTTAGAAGATTGTTGTTTTTGCTGTTGTTGCTGTTGCTGTTGTTGTTGTTTCCTCAGTTTAATCGTATAAAATTAGCGCCTTCATTTTCTCGGTTTGGGCGTATAAAATTAGCGCCCTCAAATTCTCTGTTTCGGCGTGAAAAATTAGCGCCCTTAAATTCTCTGTTTCGGCGTGAAAAATTAGCGCCCTCATTTTCTAGGATTCTGCGTGTAAAACTTGCTCTTGCTCCTCGCTTAATTTCATTCACCGCCTTCCTTTCATATAATCTTTCAATTTCATTTTTGATTATTTAAATTTTTGCATTTTTACTTTTTACAATTTTACTTTTGTTTTAATTTTTAACGTTGCTCTTGCTCCTCGCTCTCGCTCCTCCCCTCGGCGAGAGCGGGTGCAAGAGCAACTTGCTCTTGCTCCTCGCTCTCGCTCCTCCCCTCGGCGAGAGCGGGTGCAAGAGCAACTTGCTCTTGCTCCTCGCTCTCGCTCCTCCCCTCGGCGAGAGCGGGTGCAAGAGCAACTTGCTCTTGCTCCTCGCTCTCGCTCCTCCCCTCGGCGAGAGCGGGTGCAAGAGCAACTTGCTCTTGCTCCTCGCTCTCGCTCCTCCCCTCGGCGAGAGCGGGTGCAAGAGCAACTTGCTCTTGCTCCTCGCTCTCGCTCCTCCCCTCGGCGAGAGCGGGTGCAAGAGCAACTTGCTCTTGCTCCTCGCTCTCGCTCCTCCCCTCGGCGAGAGCGGGTGCAAGAGCAACTTGCTCTTGCTCCTCGCTCTCGCTCCTCCCCTCGGCGAGAGCGGGTGCAAGAGCAACTTGCTCTTGCTCCTCGCTCTCGCTCCTCCCCTCGGCGAGAGCGCCTTGTCCTTGTCCTTGTCCTTGTCCTTGTCCTTGTCCTTGTCCTTGTCCTTGTCCTTGTCCTTGTCCTTGTCCTTGTCCTTGTCCTTGTCCTTGTCCTTGTCCTTGTCCTTGTCCTTGTCCTTGTCCTTGTCCTTGTCCTTGTCCTTGTCCTTGTCCTTGTCCTTGTCCTTGTCCTTGTCCTTGTCCTTGTCCTTGTCCTTGTCCTTGTCCTTGTCCTTGTCCTTGTCCTTGTCCTTGTCCTTGTCCTTGTCCTTGTCCTTGTCCTTGTCCTTGTCCTTGTCCTTGTCCTTGTCCTTGTCCTTGTCCTTGTCCTTGTCCTTGTCCTTGTCCTTGTCCTTGTCCTTGTCCTTGTCCTTGTCCTTGTCCTTGTCCTTGTCCTTGTCCTTGTCCTTGTCCTTGTCCTTGTCCTTGTCCTTGTCCTTGTCCTTGTCCTTGTCCTTGTCCTTGTCCTTGTCCTTGTCCTTGTCCTTGTCCTTGTCCTTGTCCTTGTCCTTGTCCTTGTCCTTGTCCTTGTCCTTGTCCTTGTCCTTGTCCTTGTCCTTGTCCTTGTCCTTGTCCTTGTCCTTGTCCTTGTCCTTGTCCTTGTCCTTGTCCTTGTCCTTGTCCTTGTCCTTGTCCTTGTCCTTGTCCTTGTCCTTGTCCTTGTCCTTGTCCTTGTCCTTGTCCTTGTCCTTGTCCTTGTCCTTGTCCTTGTCCTTGTCCTTGTCCTTGTCCTTGTCCTTGTCCTTGTCCTTGTCCTTGTCCTTGTCCTTGTCCTTGTCCTTGTCCTTGTCCTTGTCCTTGTCCTTGTCCTTGTCCTTGTCCTTGTCCTTGTCCTTGTCCTTGTCCTTGTCCTTGTCCTTGTCCTTGTCCTTGTCCTTGTCCTTGTCCTTGTCCTTGTCCTTGTCCTTGTCCTTGTCCTTGTCCTTGTCCTTGTCCTTGTCCTTGTCCTTGTCCTTGTCCTTGTCCTTGTCCTTGTCCTTGTCCTTGTCCTTGTCCTTGTCCTTGTCCTTGTCCTTGTCCTTGTCCTTGTCCTTGTCCTTGTCCTTGTCCTTGTCCTTGTCCTTGTCCTTGTCCTTGTCCTTGTCCTTGTCCTTGTCCTTGTCCTTGTCCTTGTCCTTGTCCTTGTCCTTGTCCTTGTCCTTGTCCTTGTCCTTGTCCTTGTCCTTGTCCTTGTCCTTGTCCTTGTCCTTGTCCTTGTCCTTGTCCTTGTCCTTGTCCTTGTCCTTGTCCTTGTCCTTGTCCTTGTCCTTGTCCTTGTCCTTGTCCTTGTCCTTGTCCTTGTCCTTGTCCTTGTCCTTGTCCTTGTTTTTTTATTTTTTTTTCCTTTTACCTGGTTCGATCCTGGGTCCTCTTCGTCTGCGCGCCTGTCCATTATCCAATGTACTACCGTTGTTTCCCCGTTTTTGTGTCCTTAATGATAATATTTATTCGATATTATCGCCTAGTATGGTGACGTGGCGCCGCCTAGCGACTACAAAAGAAGCTTTGTGTCAGTGATAATATCGTTCGCGTACGGTACATTGGCGTTTGGCACACAGGCTCCACATGTAAGATAGTAGTGATCGAATCGAGGCAAAGGAACCAGAGGAAAAACACAATAAGCATCTTGGTAACTATATATTTGAAAATTACTGAGCAGACCTATTACCAGCCGAAAAAAACCAGCATCGTTGAAGCTGCATTGATAAACAATAAATTTTAATTGAATAGAAGTTGTATTGATGAAAAATAATTGTTGCCGAAATAAAAGCAGGAATGATGACACCAACTTATTCCTGCCTAACTAGAAGTTGGATTGATGAAAAAAATACTGGAACGAGCGAATAATTTACGACGCTTAGAAGATTGTTGTTTTTGCTGTTGTTGCTGTTGCTGTTGTTGTTGTTTCCTCAGTTTAATCGTATAAAATTAGCGCCTTCATTTTCTCGGTTTGGGCGTATAAAATTAGCGCCCTCAAATTCTCTGTTTCGGCGTGAAAAATTAGCGCCCTTAAA
>CAMAOG010000355.1:0-37500 GCA_945859605.1 Lumbricus rubellus | reverse complement strand
GACGAAGATGATGATGCTGATGACGATGATAATGAGGAGAAGAGGATTGTGTTGTTGGTGATGATGATGCCACTGTAAGTTGGTGGTGCATCATAAAATTGTCTTTGGAGTGCACTCAGAAGACCTCCGTAATATCCATTTACGCCGGTTACAGGCAATCGAAAAAGTCAACGTATAGTTTGATCATGCATGTAAAACTGATTGTCTGCGACCTGTTGCTGCCCGATTATAATATTATTATGCTCTGTGGACTCGATTCATACAACTCGTTGCATTGGATTTTGTGCAACGCTGTTAATGCGAGCGAAGTCAACTCTCGAAGAAGACAGTTTCGTTGAGTTCGTGTTTGACCATGAACGCCCGAATTCACCGGATTTGAATCGAGGACCGAGGATGAGTTCCTTGATCGCAACGTGGAAGTCCTTCATTTTCCAACTGTAGAGGATCGGGTTCCAGACGGAGTTGAAATGCGAGAGAAGTATCGACGCTTTGAACAGATCTTTAGAGATGCAGCAGCTGGGACAGAAGAAGGCGATTGTGTTGAGAGTGTAGAGAGGGAACCATGAGATGAGGAAGACGACGACGATGATGAAGATGATCTTCACTGTCTTTGCCTTCACCTTGAACTGCTGTAGTAGACGTTCGTTCTGCCTCGGGTCCTGAGACTGAGGTGATTGCTGCTGTTGTTGCTGCTGATGATGCTGATACTTATCGGAGGATGCGATCATCTTCAACAACTTTTGACTCTACAACGACAATAATTGAAATTTAGCTTATACTTATACACAGTCACTCGAGTGGTTTTTTAAACGCTATTTATTTAGATATATATATAAATTAAAAATTATATATATACAAATTATAAAAGACATATATATACTTTCAGCAAACTTAATTTAGGCCAATTTCAAATGTTTCATTCATATAGAAAGATAATTATAGAAAAGGTTATCGCCTATAATCATCTCAGTCTGGTTTCTGCAAAGGCGGCCACTCAACTGAGACCAATTTGCTCCGTCCTTTTTCTCATATCTATGGGTTATAGACAGGTCTCAGGTTACCATTATCATGGTCTTATCTTGACGCCAGTGAAGCGTTTTACACTATGTCGACCACGATATAACCTCATTTGCCGTATCTCCACCTCATTTGGTGTCAATGATGAATTTCTTTCTTGGTTATACGTGATCGTTCTTTCTGTGTGGTTCCTGCATGGGCCGACTACAGGTCCTCCTAGGTCCCTGCCCCCATTCGACCTGCTTCAGTAGGCCTACTCTGCTCCAGGTTCCGTTCACTAAACAGGGTGGAGACGTCATGTAAACAAATGTATGACTCATATGGTATACATAAACAATTAAACATGCTAAACTGAGCATTTAACATGTTCATAGCTAGTGAACATAACTTGTTAAGTGAACCCCACTACATTGTCCTCCTCATCTTTTATCCCTTCCATACAGCGTGTGCTGAGTCAGTGAAGAAGTTTGAACAAGATTTCTCCGTTTCATTGGGTCTCTGAAAATTGGGCCTATCGGGGAGTTTGTAATCGGGGAGTTTGTATCGGGGTCCACCAGCAAGACGGTTGGGAATCGGACAGGAGGCTATGTACACATCATCATCATCATCATTGCTCTCCTCCGTCCGGCCGCGCCGACGATGAGGCCTTTACATGACGTCTCCACCCTGTTCTGTCCTTGATGATATCCATGGCATTCCTCATATCCATGTTCCTTTCTTTCAGATCTTCTCTTATGTTGTCCATCCAAGTTTTCCTCTGGCGCCCTCTGCTTCTCCCTCCCTCCACGTTGCCGTGCAGGGCTGCAGCTGGTAATCTTCTGTCATCCATCCTTGATACGTGTCCAAACCACGTGAGTCTTCTCTTCCTGATCTTGTCCACTATTGTTTCCTCCGCTCCCAGTTCTTCTCTTGTCTTCTCGTTTCTGATCCTTTCCCTTCTACTTCTGCCCAATATTCCCCGCAGCCAACTCATTTCAGCCACCAGTAGTCTTCTTTCATCCTCCTTGCGCAAGCACCAGCACTCCGATCCATAAAGCAGTACTGGCACCACCAGAGCTCCATGTACACATAGCCTACTCCAGAAAAAAGCTGTGAAAATTATCACAGGCTCCCACTACTAACTTGGTAGAATCTTCTGGTCTAGTTGAAAACCGTGACCTACTAATAAACTTCAACTGGCTACTTTCATGTAGGGCTTGTAGGCCTATACCGTCATCAGGTCCTGGTTCATACCTTACTCATAGTAGGCTATCTTCAGTGACTACAGTAACTATGGAACTAATGCTTCTGTCCATAGTTTCAATACCAGATCACGTTACAAAATACATCCTTAACCATGCAAACTTTGCGAAGTCAATACTATAGGCAATCACAGCTACCAGCTTGTATGTCGTATAATTATAAGACCTATAGCCTAGTCATAGCTTAGAAACAATTAACAGTATTTAGGCTACTTCGATTCAAGTAGCTAATTACTGTTAATAATGTCTTTAAGCTATGACTAGATCCTATACGACATACACGAGCTGTGATTGATCACACATAAATCACTGCATTGCCTTAGGACGGACTACGCAAAGTACGCATGTCTGAATTCTGCATTCGGGTATAGCATAGCAGACGACCGGCTAAGGTCCTCGTTGAGGGGCCTGCTACAAGTCCCATGATCTTCTACGAGGTTTGGCAAAAGCTCTTTTGTCTGTGTCAGGACTCACTGGGTGGAACAGCCTTCCCAACTATGTGAAAAATGCATCTTCTCTGGAGGGATTTAAATCAAGACACAAGACGTATCTGTACAATGGTGTAACTGCCATTAACGTTTTGAACGTCTGTGTAGGGCCTACAATGTACACAACACAGCACCCTTTCCTTTGGCCTCGGCTGAACTACGGCGCTATATACATTATACAATGTAAGTCGTCTTATTATAAATAGTATTAATTAGTCAGCGTATTGATTAACGCCCTTTGTGTTCTTTTGCTGTGTCTTACTAGAAAAGCCTTTGAGCTTTCCCTCCTCATGAGTCGATCTATATTATCCATTGCTATTACACTATTCTCAAGCCTACCTGACTTTCGTCTGGTAGCCTATATTGTAATTAATAGCCTGCTTGAATTACACAGGACCTCACCGGTGCATTGTGAATGTGTGCTCTACCGAATCTATTTCAATAAATTTCAATAAAGATTTGATTTGCATAGGTCTGAAACATACACGTAGGCCTAGGCTACATAGGCCTACACCCACGCAGGCTCATACAAGCGCATATATACGCGCACTCAGTGCCAATAAGTACTATAAGCATAGGCTACATGATTAAAGTTTGTCAACGCCACCACGTGTGTCAGCCTATATTTTAAAAACTGTAAGGACTAAACCGTCTGAATAGTTATGTTTGCAGTTATGCCCATAATGCCGTCTGACATAAATAATAATAATATTATAGCTATAGAATCTCGTTGAAGACGGATGCAGCTTATTTACTTTTAAGTGTTTTACAATTTTGTACAGTCGTCTAATTGCGACGGTTTTTACTGTTAGGTCTATATACATAGTGAAGCTTATGAACATCCGTTGAATAATTATACTGCATGCTCTCATCTTGAGTTCAGGGTCAGCAAAATGCTGAGAGTTCCTTAATTTGGCTCTGGTATTTCCCCCATTCCAATTACACACCGTATACAGGCGATGGTATACCCTTGGTAGGCACTTCCGTGTACTTGTCTCCATAGACTATTAAAACAATGTTTATTATTATGTTTAAGCTCCGAGGTAGCCTACTTAGGATCCCTCAGAGACTTCATTGTTATTAATATCATCATCATCATCATCATCATCATCATCATCATCATCATCATCATCATCATCATCATCATCATCATCATCATCATCATCATCATCATCATCATCATCATCATCATCATCATCATCATCATCATCATCATCATCATCATTATCATCTTCATTATTACAACATGTCGCAAGACAAAATGTCAGGAACAAAATGTTGTGGACAAAATGTTGTGGACAAAATGTCGTGGACAAAATGTCGTGGAAAAAATGTCGTGGATAAAATGTCGCAAGACAAAATGTCAGGAACAAAATGTTGTGGACAAAATGTCGTGGACAAAATGTCGTGGATAAAATGTCGCAAGACAAAATATCGTGGACAAAATGTCAGGAACAAAATGTTGTGCACGTGGACAAAATGTCGTGGACAAAACGACGCAAGACAAAATGTCAGGAACAAAATGTTGTGGACAAAATGTCGTGGACAAAATGTCGTGGACGAAATGTCGCAAGACAAAATATCGTGGACAAAATGTCAGGAACAAAATGTTGTGCACGTGGACAAAATGTCGTGGACAAAATGTCGTGGACGAAAGAAATGTCGCAAGACAAAATATCGTGGACAAAATGTCAGGAACAAAATGTTGTGGACAAAATGTTGTGGACAAAATGTCGTGGATAAAATGTCACAAGACAAAATATCGTGGACAAAATGCCAGGAACAAAATGTTGTGCACGTGGACAAAATATCGTGGACAAAATGCCAGGAACAAAATGTTGTGCACGTGGACAAAATATCGTGGACAAAATGCCAGGAACAAAATGTTGTGGACTAAGTGCGTAGAATAAATGGCTTCGATCTATTCCAGGTTTGAAGTTTGAAGTATACCTATACGAGGAGGTAGAACCGTAGAGCATGGTATGGTAGACTGGTAGCGGACCAGGATAAAACAGGACGTGCACCTGAGACAAAGTTTGAAGAAAGTACACATCAGGAGAAAGGTTCAATGAACAATTGAACATCAAAGAGAAAAGAAACAGACATTCCATTCAATATTTGCTAGATATCGCAAGAATTCTTAATATCAATGTTGTATGAACTGTTTGAATGCTTGATTAGCATTAGGCCTATTCATGAAGATTTTCGGAGAAATTAGCAGATTTAATATTAATATAACTATAGCTTTGTAGCAACATCGTGTGCTAAAAGTTTGTTTGCACACTTTGTAGCCTTGTATTTCTGGATTTTTTCTGGCTTTCTTCGTTGGCATTTGGAGTTATTTATGAAATAGTCGATTATTAAAATAAACTAGTATTTACTCATCTACGATTGTGTAATTTTGTCGGCGACATTTTGTCTTGCGACATGTAGTCACTGCGACATTTTGCCGGCGACATTTTGTCGGCGACTTTTGTCGGCGTCATTTTGTTTTGCGACATGTTGTCACAGCGACATTTTGTCGGCGACATTTTGTCGGCGTCATTTTGTTTTGCGACATGTTGTCACTGCGACATTTTGTCGGCGACATTTTGTCATGGAACCACAGAAATAAATACGTAGATGAAACTAACCCGTCTCCGGACTTTGAAGAAGATGACGGCGTAAATGGCGCCCATGAAGATAGATGGCGCGACAATCGTAGCGAAGTAGATGAAGACGAGATAGGCTGGGTCCATGACCTCCACGAAAAAGCACCTTGGTGGCTGGGGTGGCTGCAGTTCTTGGTGCCACCCGAAGAGGGGTAGAAGGCCAATGACGGTGGACAGACACCAGCAGACGAAGATCGTCACCCTCGCCTTCGTATGAGTCATCGTCGCCGGATAGGTCAACGGGTTCATGATGGACCAGAAGCGATCAATGGTGACGGCGACGAGGGACATGATCGACCCAGTGCACAGCAGCATCAGTATGGACGTCATGATCATGCACGCGTGGAAGTTCGTCGGCAGACCGACAGAGACGGCCAGGGCCGACGGGATGCCCATCAGACCGACGAGAAGGTCGGCGACGGCGAGCGAGATGACGTAGCAGTTCTTCACCGTTCGAAGCGAGTGCTTCTTGATGAAGAGGAAGATGACGACGGAATTTCCAACGATCGATAGAACGGCACAGATCAGTTCGAGGGTGGCGTACACTGGGCTCAGTTCGGTTGGAACGACGATGATGGTTACGTTGAATTCCGTGTCATTGGCGTCACATGACGATGACATGATGAATTGTTGTTACACCTCTAACTGCATCAGTATTCTATGCGCTCCTGTTTGAAAGAATTTCACGCAAGCAATTTACATCTCTTTGATATTCGTTTTTTAACAGTTCAATGTTGTTGTTGATGTTGCTGTCGTTGTTGTTGTTGTTGTTGTTGTTGCTGTTGTTGTTGATGATGATGGTGATGATGATGATGATGTTGACGACGACGATGATGGTGATGATGGTAATAATGATGATGACAACGACGACGCCAACGACGACGTCGACGATGATGGTGATGATTATAATGATGATGATGGTGGTGGTGATGATGAAGAAGAAGAAGAAGATGATGATGATGGTGATGATGATGATGGTGGGGGTGATGATGAAGAAGAAGAAGAAGAAGAAGATGATGATGATGATGATGATGATGATGATGATGATGATGATGATGATGATGATGATGATGATGATGATGATGATGATGATGGTGGTGGTGGTGGTGGTGATGATGATGATGAGGAGGAGGAGGAGGAGGAGGAAGGAGAAGAAGTAGAAGAAGAAGATGATGATTATGATGATGACGATGATGATGATGATGATGATGATGATGATGGTGGTGGTGGTGGTGGTGGTGATGATGAAGAAGAAGAAGAAGAAGAAGAAGAAAAAGAAGAAGAAGATGATGATGATGATGATGATGATGATGATGATGATGATGATGATGATGATGATGATGATGATGATGATGATGATGATGATGAATTCGATTGTTTTCATTGGAGATCCGCATGAAGACCAACATAATACCAAACGGATTAGTATTGACCTTCATCCAGGACCACGAAAATGTTGTCATTACAAAGACAATTCCACTGTTCAAAATAATAGAGCTTCCACTAGGATTTATGCAGATGATCCTCCTTACATGTAGTTTGAGGAATACGATGACTTCAAAGCAGTCTGCAGACACGGTTACAACAGTGAAAGCGACCAACGCTCAAGTCGAAAGTGCAGCTGTACTGATCCCAGGGTTTAAGGAACTAGGCCCTACATACTAATACATACTATTTACATAGTACCACGCACCCTGAATCCGGATCCTGTTACCGTTAAAGGTTGTTGAAGACCATTGTAAAGCATATGTAGGCCTACACAGACAACAGGAAACAGACTTTTGTTAGGGCAGCCAGCAAACGTCTAAAACTCTAACTCCCAGTAAGATCAGAACAAACCTTTCTCACGATATCTTAGGACACAAAATTCTTCAAAGTCATTTTGAACTGCGGGCAGTTCAATTTTTACACAAGAAGACATGTGCGTGTACACTGCAATAACGTTAATTCGATAACTTTGACTCCGTGTGTAGTCGAAATACGTTTTTATTAATGAGTGATAAATGAGCATTTTAAATCTGTAATGTAATTTTCTTTGTGAGAAGTCATTGCTTATGAAGTCTGCTTTGAAGTAATAGTGTATTTGCAAATAACTCGTAATTCAGTCGCCTGAATTCACGAAATTCATCAACTTTGTTACATTAAGTTTCATGTAAATACAAATAATTTTTGTTATTCAAGTTATTTGAGCTTAAAACATTAAAACGTAGGCTATAGTTAGGCTACTTTTAACTTCTGTAATGGCGATGACAAGATGGATCATGGAATAAGGCAAAAAGTAGCCTATATAAGCTTAATCAACTCAAATTTAAGTCATGCATTAGAGATTACGAATGAAGCTTGCCTTTTATTTCTATGAGTATATTATATATTTACCTGATTCACCGGTCGTTTTTAATCAGTTTCTCTCACTCTGAAGATTCTTCTAAGTCTATCGCTAACCGTCAAAGCGTAAAAACACACACAAAAACTTCTTTCTGTTTGAGATATATTTTCTGGTATAGGCCCACCATGCTCGAGCGTCTTACACTCTTACTCGCAACCGACTATGTATAGGCCTACCTCCATTTGCACAAAACGCTGTATAGTGGCCTACATGCTTCACTACAGACAACTTATACAATACTCATAGCATGTAGGCCTATACCGTTGCATAAAATCCTGTTGGCAGTCGGTCATTATCTGCAGCTATTCATCCCATTATATCTGAGGCGTCTATTTCCTTGAAAGGTGCCCGCAGTTTTCGCTTCTGATACAATTCCACAAAAGTGATTTAACTCGAGCGACGTGCTTTGCGTAGGCGGCCTTTCGCCATGCATGTAGTCAAGGATGTTGTTTAACCTATCAAAACTCGGTCCGAAGAAAATAATAAATTTTTATATAGGCTATCTTTAACGAGTGCAGCAATATATCGTTGCAGTCTGTTAATATTATTAGGCTTATACCGTCAAAGTGTAGATTGTGCCAAATCTCTGACTTGTAGGCTACTATCAATTATAAGGCCTGACTGGCCTGGCCTGGTCTGCCTAGATACCTGTCTGTCTGTCTGTCTGTCTGTCTGTCTTGTCCGTTTGTCCTGCCGTAAGTGCACGTGTACATGTAGACGACTACAAGTTATTATTTTAGTTCCGTCCATAAGAGAAATCGACCATTTAAAACAAACGTCCTATAGCAATTATTCTGAAGGCCTATAATATTATGATCCTTAAGGCAGGCTTGGTCTAAACGCTTGATAATTACAAGTCACGTGTATTACAACATGTAAGCTATTATAAGGTCTACCCGGCACGAAACTAAACGGAATTGTTGTCTGTGGGCCTCAGTCTTTGGAGCACATGAGAATTTACGTGCACAGTTTTTTTAACACTAATCATGTGGTAGGCCCTACAGTCGTGTGATCCATGGATATGCACAATTACGAAATAGGCCCACCAGTACATAAAAATAGGTTCACCACTAAATAAATAGGAAGACCATTAAATAAATAGGCCCACCAGTAAATGCACACTTATGCGTGCATGTGTAGTGTGTACACATGAATGCATGTTTATGGATGCATTTGACTATAATTTATTATGTATGTAGGGCTTTGTAGGCCTACACTGTGCAGCATGTAAGGGTGGGCTGAGGAAAGTTAGTGGAGGGGCAAGATGGCTGTCAAATTATATTGCGAAGTTTATTGAAGAACAAAGAATTCTTGTGTTCAATAGCTACAACGTGCTACGGTCCTTACTCTCCCGTTTATTTCCTAATAGATTTTATCTCCAAAAATATTTCTGTGTTATAAAGTTTCGCCTATCTTAATTCCGATTAATGTAACAAAAAAATTGAGAAATAGGTTGATTTTCTAAACGTTTATTTGGGGTTGTTAAAGTTAATGAAGTATTTTGTTCATCCAAATCGCGCTGCAGGCCTACATAATTATGCATATGTACACTGTACTGTATCGATGCACATGAGTAAGCATGTACGGATGTAGTATATTATAATAGTAGGCCTATTATACTATATATTCTATAGCCTTACATGACAGCAACAATTTATTGTTGAATCCTGCGACTTCCACGCTGGATTGTTCCAATGACGAACTTTGCAAGCGAAGTTCATAAGCACTGCAGCAGCAGACCCACTGTTGTGACAGTCATGCATGAAGGAAACTTGGTCTACAAATTGCGGAGGACGAACAAGTGGCCTCCAACGGAAGGACGCGAGATTTTTGGCGGATGAACGGCTGAGTCGTCGACGAAATTTTCCATCTTTTCGCCGACCAAAATTTATGACGAACTTTTTTTAGTCATTTTGTCGAGATTTCATGAAAAAGTTAACATTTTTCCCAGCTAATGACTTTTTTTAGTCATTTCGTCCGTTGCTCGAAAATATCTTCTTGTAACATTATAACGTCACCAGTAGGCCTATATATCCATCAAGTGTGCATGTCCTATATAGCAGTCATAACACTTAACGATTGGGGAGAGACAAATGCATGGACGGTCCCCCACCACATTCATTGAGGGGACCGTCCCCTCTGTTCCCCTAAGTCCGCATGTATGCCCATGCTGAGAGTGCTAACAGATGCATTGAGAAAAATTACCAACGGATCATCGACAGAAGCTGTTTCAGATATAAAAATTTACGATGATTTCACAGACCTAATATATAGCCGATAAAGTTAATGTCTTCCGGTGATACATAAGAACATAATAATATTGTGCAAATAGTCTACATCGCAGGGACTCAATAATAGTGTATTGTGTAGCTCGAGCACAGTAGAGCCATTGTAATAATTATTATGCTGCAGTTTCGGTCTGTTGAGTTTACCCGCGCATTGATGTATGTATGTATATACTTTTTTTCTTACATATATTTCGTATACATAGATGTATGTGTGACTCCCCTCTGCTCATATCGACGTATACATCTTCGTCTGTTTCTGTATGTGTCTTTCTGTCTGTCGGCCATATATATGTATAATATATATATATGTATATACTATATATTATAGCAGAGTACCGTGGCGAATCATGGCGAACACACTCACCGGGTCACAAAGACATGCATGTTAGCTACAGAGTACATTCCTTGCGATCGGTTGTAGTAGGGTGCGGTGCAGAAATTCTCAACCGACAGAAGTAGGCTATACACTCCATGCATCTTGCGTGCATGTAGGCTTACATGTACATGCGGAGACAGAGAAATACGTGTGGAGTCATTAGATGGACCGAACAATCGCAGAGCAAGTCGCCCCAGGACCCGAGGAGGAACAAGGCCGGCAAGTATATATCGAGCAAAGTTTTTGATCAATTAAATTATAGTAACGAAAGCAACGATGAAGACCGTGTTCGCTTCATGAAAGGCAGAGATAGAAAAGACACAGACAGCCAGAGACAGACAGAGACGGAGAGAGACAGACCGAGACAGACAGACAGACATATATAGTAAAAGAGATCACTCGAAGTTAACGAAGTTGATATGACTAGGTTCACAAAATATGGGAGAAGTTAAGTTCCCTTTCATATATGTCACACTCACACTCATGATGGTAACGAACTGTCAGCGAAAAGTTATCTCAGGGAGATCTGAGCGAGTTGGAGCAGATCTGTCTGCTCTCATTTGTCACCCAGCCAATCAGCTGAGTTTCACATGATCAGAGAGAATTCGATTATTCGATTATCCTACTTTCTATTTGAATGTCCAACTGTTCATCCGTGACGAAAGACATCCGTGTGTACAATGTACGCACAATGTGTACAATGTACATATCAGACGCAGAGTAGCAGCATCTGTTGCGTCAGATGCACGGGTGTGGATGTTGGCTTTCACATCACCCGCAAAGAGCTGGATCAAGAGCCCCTGACACGTCAGCATGGGTCAGAATCTTCAGTGTAGATAAAATATAATAATAGACCAAAGACAAAGCCCTGTCTAGCTCCTGAGTCACAGCAATAGGGACATAGACGAACCAACAACTACACAGTTTACTTTTTCAGATATTATATGAACGATCGAAGCCATTTTGAGCAGTGGTGCGTTCGATGAAATGCGTGAGATCTTAAAGTAGTATGGCACAATCATGTGGTGTCATTAGAACCAGTGCTTGCAGAAAGTGAGGGTCAAGCAAAAGATCATTGTATCTTACATTGACAGAATAGAACATAGCAATTTCATGATTGTTGATTCTGTCCATAAAATTGAGACAAAGTCAGATGCCGTTCCGGGATGTACAATCGATCCCGAATGTTTTGAGTACTTCAAAGCTGGCTGTAGAGTGTAGGCCATAGAAGTGAGAGCTCCTAGAATCGTTTCTATGAGATTATAATCTAATAACAGATTATTTGTAACACGGCATACGCTGAAGACGGTAACGCTGCCTATCCTCCTCAAGGCCTCAGCTTTTGTATTTGCTCTTTCGTTGTCTCTGCTGCCTCTGAAAAGTCATCTCGTGACAGATTTAGAAATTCGCTGCTAACAGTTTCAATATGCCATGAATAATTATTGACTCGACTCTGTTCCGTGTGAATGTCTGTGTCTATTATTATTATTATTCTCGATTTATTCTACGAATTCATCGTCCGCATGCATGCAGTGCTTGTCGGTGCAAATTAACAGATCGACTATAATATTATAACTCAAGCAGGATGTGCATCCTCCGTGTGTTGATAAACGTGGTTCATGGGTATGAGGTTATTATTTTACACGGTATCTATAGGTCTGTATAGACTTGCGATCAGATACGAGGCCAGAGTCGCTCACCTTGATATCATAATTATAGTTTATGCACACTACTACACAGAGGTGCAATCATCAAATGGTATAGGAGACGCATAGTCCATAATATAGCGTATGCAAAGGTCTCCGTTTATATACCTGTGGTAGAGTTCTGGGAACTTGGTGCATTTCTACTTTAGCTAATGAGGACATAGGAGAACCCATCAACAGCATTTTGTCACATTCACACTATAATATATGATTGGAAAAAACGTCCACTGGAAAGCTTCACAAAAGCGCATAAAAAATAAACAACGATCAAAATTTATTGAGATTTGGAAAAAATTATCTATCCTGTTTATTGTTTAACATAATTATTAAGCTATCGTGCTTGTTCAAAATGACCTCTATACCGGCTCCGACGCAAGCATTCAGCCTCTAATTCGCGCTCACAACAGACCTAGGTTACATGTAGGCCTACGCTGATCTCACGATCCCGGCTGATAGTGTTGTAGGCCTATCTATCCGGGAGCGTGAGATCAGCGTATATAACCTAAGTCTGGCTTATTAACACTCGCATTTTTTGCTCTGTAGATTTTTTTTCTTCCCCGGAATTTGTAATCCATGGGATATTATAATTGGCCTGAACTGTCTGGGGACCAAAAAGTGTCTGATGCAGACTAGCCTACACAAGCAGAAGCTTTTCCTCGTCGGTTGTTCGACAGTTTTACGAGCTATAGGCTTAGGCCATAGGTGGTCTATTCTGCTTGAGGATGTAATACTCGTATAGGTTTATATCGGGTAAAAGCTTACCCGCTAGCAGGAAATTCCAGTAGCATATAGGGTTACACCAACAATTTTAACGAAAAGTTCCATGAAGTGCATATTGTATCCCTCTGCTGGCAAGTGCATATTATATGCCTACACACCAACCGTATCCTTTACCGACTCACTGAAAGACCGAAAGTCGAGCGACTTTGAAAGCAAACAATTCCCAGAGATGTTCTTCTCCTGGGTTCTTTCAATCTTTGTCAAAGCGCCTTTATGCCACCACGTTTCCGTGCTTTCTCTCGAAATCCTATATATGAGTAGTTTCCTCACTCAACAACATTTTTTATGTAAGATCGCGCAAAAGTTTCTTAATTGTTAGTCGTTGGCCTACTGTAAGTCAAAATTAAGATCCATTTGATTTTTCAAGCATTTAAAATATTTTTTTGCATCTGTAGTTATTATTCGTAGGAGTCGCTTTTATTCAGTCACACTCAAGGTCGTAGCCAGGATTCTATTTCAGGGGGGGGGGGAGGTCATTCAACTGAAGTATTTATTCAGAAACTCAGCAACTCTAATGTAAAATTTCACATAGAATTAAGAGCTTCAAACTTAAATTTCCCCCTTCCCCCATCGTGTGTTAGTAGATGCGTTATTTAATTTGTTGCATTTCTTCATTTCGGGGGTTGTTCAGACACCCAAATATCCCCTTAATAAGCATTGACTACACTGTGTATAGCCTATGCATGAATAAAATGTTTGTGCATTAAAACGTCGATATAGGCTAAGCTTAGCCTAATATTTATTATCGCTTGTAGGACTAGAATATATAAGTAGGCTACTGTAACAGTATTAATTATCAAGGCCGCATTATGGCTAGTACTGGCCCGGTTGTTGTGATTGCCCTCCAACGGGCCCGGCCCCTCTCACAACTAATCAGTGCACCCCTCAAAACTGCTGACCCGATTGCAGCAGCATCCATAGCACCCACCTAAATGCGAACCTGACTTTCATAATCTTGATTCGTTTACGGTGCGATGCAATATGGACCAGAGAGCATTTCCATGGATCTCATGTACGTTATCACATTGGCATCATATCCGACAGCTACAATTTAATGGAAGCCCGGACGGCCAAGGGGAAAAGGTGAACTGTTCTTGCTGCTGATGTTGCTGATGTTGTTGCTGGTGGTGGTATTTATAGCCATCTGCATTGGTCTGCTTGCGAACAGATACACTGTACCTGCAAGTCTTCGTAGTATACTTCATTCGTTGATACATGTAGCTTCTTGGATTATTTTGACTATCGAGATTAAACACAGACGGCTGTTTTCATCAGAGGATTATTACTAGCCGCTGCTTTATACAGGAACTGAAGTTGCACGTCAAAGTTGGTCTTGTGCATGTGCATTCGGAACGCCTTTGCACGAGTTACAATAGTTTATTTATTGTCTGGCAGTAGCACATTGTGAGGCAGGATAGATTAACTGCGCACTATAGGTGTTCAAGCCAACCATAAGTTGTATCAATCGTTCGAGCTATTAATTAATTATCCAAATTAGCATAGATATAATAATTATTATTCTGATATAGATCAGTTACTGTAAGAGTTGTTCATAGTGGAACATTGTAGCGGAGATTGGTTCTTTTAAATCCTATTTCATATCACCAAATGATAATCAGAGATGTGGGCCATATGTTATTATATGGTCGTCGTCGTTGCGGTGGCTGCTGGTTTCTTCGATGACGTCATGGCGATGCATAATGATGACGATGATCTCTTCGTGCATGACGTCAGTTCCGGCGGATGCGTCAAAGCTCGACTCTGCTGTCCAGGCAAAGACCTGACGTGCAGCGTCTTCGAGAGATTGACTGATGATGCTCCTCGCACCAGATGCTTCTGCGACTCCGATTGCCTAGCAACGGGAGACTGTTGCCATGACTACCAGGACTACTGCCAACGTAAGTATAACAACCGCATCTAAACCGGGTGTCTATTATTGCACGCTGACCAATATGGTGCATGCCAACTGGAAGACTGCCATGTGTGCGTGTATGCTATGCATAATTGCATATAATGTGTTTCTATGTAGGCACAGCATTGCATAATTTATATGTTTGCATCTGCTGGTGATTGCGTATGCATGTACACGCAGTATATATACGCATACTATACATATATAATACACAATTACATATATATAGCCCTATATGTATTTACATGACAGATATATGCTTGCTTATTAATTGTATTATGTAATCTTCTTATATATCAAGGCAGGTAATTATGCGTCTTTAGACGCCATGCACGTAAAGTGCTGATTGTGATCACTAATAATGCTATGCATACATTGCATAGAGTGTAAGAGTTCACTACGGACACCGACAGCGTGATTTTAATCCGGGTGCGTTTAGTGAAATGAAGCAGAAACATCGTATGACAAGTCAGGTCAACAGTAAATAAATAAATTGCCCACTGTTGCTGAATTTCACTGGCAACCAAGATGTCCTTTGATCATATCTCTGCAGATTATTGCTAATGCGAATCCACATTATTAATTAATTTTTCAGGTCTACTGCAGAATCCTGCATTTCATTTGCAACATTCTCTTTGTATGCGAACCATAGGTTATATTCTAATAATGTGAATGATCGAATGTATTTGATCGCCTGGGTTAGCATGTCTGTAATTAACGCATCTTTGAGATCTGTAAAATGACCATGTTTTGGTTTAGTGCCTTTGGAAGGTTTTCTAAGGTCGTTATATAAACGTTCAGATTATAAACAATGGCCTAATAAGACCTGCACTTACGTCTTATTGTTTTGATTGAATCCGTGGTTCTCCGCTTGGGCTTAGTGGAAGGGGGGGCAAACGTTACTGATTGGTTCGATCGAAAACAGGTCTGTGTATGAAATGATCGTTTCAATTTTGTATCATAGCTGTGGATTGTTTCAATTGTTTTATATAGCCGTTGATTGTGTGGTCGACGAAGCGTGGCAGAAGTGGGGCAAGTGCAGCGTTCGTTGTGGCATGGGTGTCAGGAATCGAACCAGACGCATCATCAGGTATCCAAGAAACGGAGGCAGCGACTGTGAAAGTACTGTCCAGTATGGACACTGCGAGGGCGTCAACTGCAAAGTACCACGGACACTATCCACCACTGCACGCAAACTAAAAGGTAAACGTACACGACATGTAGGCCCAGATATATACAGACGTAAGCTAAATATATTAATAATATAATATATTAATAATAATAATAATAAATTATAATATTATTCAATCTCCGTAATAAACCATGCATACACGACATTGTGAGTTTCGTAAGAAGCAGGGATTCAACGTCATTGCTTGCAGATGCAGAATAGTAAGTATGTAGTTGTGTGCTTAAGATCGCCTTTATTATTGTTGCAAACGGATGCTTGCCGCCACAAGGCGTATGTGTACAGGGAAGATTTTTATGCCTTTCCATTAAAAATACACAGAAGACTCTGCAGTAAAAAGTTTGACTGATTAACGATCCAAGCACCTGCTTCGACCACGATGCAATTATTATTATCTGTAAATATGTTGGCCGTAGATAATTATATATGCATACAAGCTTATATATGCATACACAGGGGCGGATCCAGGGGCCCGGCCATGACCCCATTTATAAATTTTTCACCAGCTATTCTGGCGTGTAAGGTGGACGCGCCCCCCCTCCATCAGCTTCGTAGACCCCCTCCCCATGAGGTTCGTATAGGGTTTCAACAATACAGTGGGAAAAGTGACAGAGAAGACAGGGAGTACAATGGAAAAAGCACTGTATGACTAGAAAAAGGTCATCACCTATTTTGGCGGGGAAATGGTGTGATTTTTCTGGGAAATGGTATCTTTTTGCCCAAGATTTTGACCAGAAAAGGTCATCAACTATTTTGGTGGATAAAATGGTATCTTTTTCTGAGAATTTCACAAAATTCAATGACTAAAAAAGAAGGTCATCATATTTTTCGGCGACCAAAGTCGAAATTTTTTCCAGTCTCAAGACCGAAAATTTTGGCCCCTCCTTCGAAAATGTCTGTATCCGCTCCATTCAGGGATTGTTTGAAATTCATTCCCCTGCAAATTGGAAAATTTTCCAAGAAAATTTCCAATCGGTTGCGAAGATATTGCATTTTATCCGGTAGTACATTTTTTGAGCCATGCACCCTGTAGAAATGGAAAATGTTAATGAGATGGCTCATGGACCATGGCTCATTCCCGCAGTTCATTAAACTTTACAGGAGATAGATAAACGGATGGATGGATGCATCGAATGAGTTACATGGCGATTTAAGGGAATCTCACAGCAGCTCATATCTATAGGACATAATTATTTACTGAGATTGGAAATAGCTATAGGCACACGTTGCATATACATGTACATAATATGTTTTATATGTTTTATGGTCGGTGTTTGTGCCTCTCTGTACATCTATACACATATCTGCCTCTGTATACAATACAGACGCATAATAAGAATTCCCTTATAATTATACGACTATGTTTCTGTGTTGGTTTATGTGTCGGTGTATAGGCCTACATGTGTTTATCTGTAGGCCCTATTCGTACCGGTATGTATTTATGTTTGTATGCAGTATGTGTTTCTTGATGTTTGCATCTGTTTCATGTGTGTTACGAAATAATAATTTATGTGTTTAGAAGGAATTCTGGGGAAGATATTTATCTGTAGGCATTCATTTGATGTGTATGCTGGATGCAGAAGGCCTATTACATTGCTATTCCATAAGACTGCTGTAAAATTATTGCAATACGTCTTTGTTGTTCTTTCAACCAATATTTCTTCCATTAGATCTATTAGTTTTGCACTAATATAATGCAATCATGTGGACACGAAGTTAGTATATTTTGAAGTTGTATATTGTGCCTTTTATGCATAGGCTATGTGTTGCATTGAAACGGATTGCATGTAACACGTCGTGCATACTCTTGTCTTTTCTAACTCTGTAGGCCTATGCTGGTTAAATTTCGTGGCAGAAGGCCTACTCGAATCATTCTCAATGTGTACATAACTGCATATACTTCCATAATGTCATTATCCTCATGCTTTACTGAAGTATGATTCTAATTCTAATGCTTATGCTACCAATTCAGAAAAATATTGCAACTTTCTATTAGCCCTAAGTCCATTGAAGTTGTATACCGAGAGAGACAGACAGACAGACAGACAGAAAGACAGACAGAGACAGAGAGGCAGACAGACAGACAGACAGACTATATAGTCACATGGGTCACACTTTCTCTGTATGCATGTCTGTTTATTCTTATTTGTCTGTCTGATAGACACAGACAGGTCTATGTCTCTCATTCACTCTGTCTCTCTGTCTCTCAGTCGCTCTGTGTACGTGTATGTGTCCGTCTCTCTGTCTCTCTCTGTCTCTCTCTGTCTCTTTCTGTCTCGCAGTCACAGAGAGAGACAGAGAGACGGACACATACACGTACACAGAGAGACTGAGAGACAGGGAGACAGGGAGACAAAGAGACAGAGTGAACGAGAGACTGGTACACAGACCTGTCTGTGTCTATCAGACAGACAGACAAGACAGACATGCAACAGAGTAAGTATGACCCATAAATAGAGTCAGCACGTCATTTGACCTAATTCATTGCGCAATAATTACATAGCCTACATCCTGTATACTTAGTACTCTTACACTTGCTTCTACTCATCCTGCTTTTACTTTGACTGATGCTGGTGCTAAGCCTCATAACCGGAAGTCGAAACGAATTTTCATTATGACTCACAATAGGTGGCTGCATCACGTGACCAATCAACACATAATTTATTCAATAACAGTTTAATCCGTTAACACTTTAACGACTTGAGTGGCCTAACAAACGACTTGTTAATTTTGTTTTATTGAAGTTTATTTAATTTCACATCTGCCACAGTCTGCACTCTCGCAGTGCCAGTCCCCAGACGCAGTATGAGGAGGGCAACGATGAACAAACGTGCATGACTGTCTTCTAGTTGCCTTCTTATAAGCTTAGACTACTGGCAATTATAGGTCTATTGCTGACGACAAGAACTTAGCAGGATTGCATTTAGTGGCTTCAGTTTGATTTTGGGTTTAGATCTACTAATTATTTTGAAAAATAATTGCTATTGTAATTATTATCGGAATTGAAATTTATTTCTTATTTTTACCTGACGCACATGTGACCCCGTAGGATTAATAAATATAATTATGTATAAAAATTATAGGGCCTGGTAAATATATTGACCAAGGAGTTACCTTCTTTCCATTCACTGTCCAGTAGCCTACTATTTTCTTGGCATCACCTGATTGATTGGTCCACTGACTCGAGTCTTGACGTTTTACACTCTAATCTCTCATTATTAATATCAGTCGTTTGCATGGTACATTTATTCTTATTTGTTTATTTATTTATTTAGGTCCACAATTATTATTATTTTTCAGAAATTGCTTTGCTTTTGCCGATGAGTGTCGCCAGATGGCGAAACGATTCAACGTACAGCGACTTCCGGCGCAACTCACAGCAGCAGGTCAAAGGTCGATTCAGCTTCCGGTCGCTCAACGGTGCATTCAGGGACAACGAAAAGTAAGCATGTACTGGCGCAACATAAATGCAATTTTTCTGCTGGTGTAATCGTTAGATTTGAATTGCTCGAACTGATATAGCCTAATAACCATCATCTAATCATCATGACTTGTAGGCCTATATAATTATCAGCCGAATCTCTCGTAACCGTAGTTTGTCCGAGTCTGTTTTTTTTCTAAATCTGAAAGTAGGTTAGGTTATTCAATTAATGGTACAATGTTAATGATTCAGACTATTCTAAATCTTAGTCACGGCTGCTTCCTGGTCTCGTTGAGACAAATTCCGGCGCTATAGAAGTAAGATAAATTGACTGCCTGAATAGACCGCAGGTTTTAATAAGGAAGCTGGAAATGTCAGCTTCAGCTTTGATCTATTCCAGAAGGATTGCCCTACTAACCCATATCTGAGAGTTAACGTTAATTGATATATATATTATATATATATAATATATATACACATATAATATATACAGGGTGGGCCAAAAAAAGTGAGAACACCTTGTAGAATACGAGTTATTTACAAATATAATTAAATTAATTTTATTCTTTTCATGTATTTTTGTTTGCCAAGTATTTAGCTAATCAGAAATCATGTTCAATGTGTCCTCCTTGCTTCTCAACGAGTTTTTCTAAGCGTCGACGCCGCTCGTTTATGCCACTGCATGTCAATAAAGCGCTTCTCCAGATTTCTCCATTTTTCTATTATTGCCAACTTGAGCTGCTCAACTGTGGTAAATTTTCGCCGAATGGAGACTTTTTCTTGCAAAGTACCCCATATGGCATAATCTACTGTGTTTAAATCACAACTGTTCGGTGGCCACATGTCTGGCTCGATGAAGTTAACATTCTCCTGACGAAGAAAGTTAATTGTATTTCTGGCTGTGTGAGATGGAGCTCCGTCTTGCTGCTGTAGCCTAATGTCCAGTTATGGCGATCACATATCGCTTGAATTACAGGCAGCAAACCTTGTCTCAGAACATGTCCACAATAGTATTCACTGTTTACTTTGGCGCCTGGTTCAACGAACACAATATTAGTTTTCCCCATTCGAGACACGCCAACTGATATACCATGATATCGCGCAGCTGAAATGGTCACGTTCTCGTATGCGCCGACTTTCCTGAACTTATATTTTTCTTTGTTTCAACGGAATAAACAATTAACTGGAGTGCCAACGGTGAATGTCTTTTCGTCTGTAAACCAGATGCTTCGTACACTTCTCTCATTAGGAAACCGCTCAAGTAGCTGCCGACTGCGTTGCAAGCGTTTCAAAGTGACATTTTCATTGAGCTTCTGCCCGATCACACGCTTGTACGTTTTGAATTGTAAATTTTGCTAACAATACGTCGAAATAAAGACATCATATATAGCTAAATGGGTAAGTTAGTGAATGAGTAAACAATTTAAGTTATTATGGATACAGTGAAACAAGTTTTGATGCAATTATACTACTTTTTACGCGATGTTCTCACTTTTTTTGGCCCACCCTGTATATGATGGTTGAAGCAGATGCCAGGCCAATTATATGTAGACGATGGATTGACTGGGCAAATCTGATCAAGCAGGCATGGTTCCTATAAGCAATGAAACAGTTAAAGACGCAAACGAAGGCACATACAAACGATAGAAGGTTAAACTAACGACTACAGGTACATGTAATTGGATACAGCGAGAGATTGACAGGCAAGTGCATCAACATCAACACATCGTTGGATGCAGCATGTCAGATGAGTACTGCAGCACGGTTCAGAGAAGAAGCCTAGAATGAATTGCAGACATGTGGGTCAAATGATTCTAACGAAGGCAGACAGAAAGACGGACAACGACGCATAGAACGGGACATAGAAACAGGGACAGAGGAAGAGAAGGAGATGAAATACATACTTATTTACCTGACCCGCAGGGACAGAGAACTGTAAGAGGGGAGAGGTGGAAAGAAATGCGGACTTAGGTGCCAGAGATGTCCGCCAATTCCTCATGGACCATGCAGCAACCATAAGGAATTGGTTGAATCTAAGTTTAGATGAACCATCGGCCAACGTATACAGACTGAGGCGTATGGAATACATAAGCTCAGGAACGGAGGTAATAGGGGCCAAACAGTCAAACTCCGCCACTGGATGCACTCTGCCAGTGCCAGTCCCAAGCCAGGATAAAGGAGGAGGACGTCGATAATGGTCTTTGTTACCAAACTGTGACGTTAATGTTTAAACTGCAACTACTACCACTAATAAGGGCTATGGCTAATTGAAGAACTCGTGAGAGGAGAAGGGCTAACCAGACAAAAAGCGAGAAACCAGGATGTCGTATACAAATGGTCACCTGGATCTGGAAGACAGTGTAGCAAGTAGGATGAGCTGCGAATTGAAGCAGCTTATAGTTGATGGAAGAAGGAAATTATTTAGGCGTATGGCTAAGAGCAATATTATGATTCAGGAGTCTAGAATTATTATTAGGTAGAGAATTAGGCAACAGTCTGAGTAGAAGCGAGTTGGTAGACTGATAGCGGGCATGGAACCTAATATCTATAGCATTCGGGAGGCATGTAGAAAGGACACCTCTTATGGTGTTTATGTGCATGATTAGGGTGTGTCAGTGATTATGGTGTCACTATGATTAGGATTGTCGATACTTCTACATTCGTATACTGGTTACCATAATAATGTGTACGATACTTCTTAACTTGGCAACGAATAATTATCCTCATATATTTCAGTTGCATCATCTGGCAACCAGACTACGACCCCATTCGGACAACTCTATTATAATTATAGGGGAGGGTGCCCCAAGACGGGACGGTGCACAAGATGAGACGATGCAGTTTTCTCGCAGTCGTTTTGCTCGTTTATTTCTTTTTAGTACTCAATGAATCGACGATTACATTGTCTATGTATGTGCGAGTTTCAGTCTCTATGCTAACCATATTCCACTAGCAATTAAGCATTTTTCGTTTAGTGCTAGTAACCTTACGATTTTGCGATTTTAAATAATCGCACAAAGTCATCACTTTACGGAGACATTTCAAAACGTTTTTGGTGGCTAAACACAGTAAAATATGTTACCTAACGCATGCATGTATTTTTGAGATGGGCGATAATATGTCGTGGTTACATTAAAAATTGATGTGTTCACACATCACGCATAGAGTGCACAAGATGAGACATGCTTTGTGTGCCCAAGATGGGACGCGTCCCGTCTTGGGCACAAGTCATATTCCAATGGTAAACTGTATAACAACTACACGTCCCGTCTTGGGCACACGTCAATACCATTTGTACGTTGTAGGCCTAAAGCAACTTCTTAATGAAGACATACATACGTACATACATACATACATAGCCAACATATATACATACATACATACATACATACATACATACATACATACATACATACATACATACATACATACATACATACATACATACATACATACATACATACATACATACATACATACATACATACATGCATACACATTACATACATACATACATACATATATATATACATACATGTATGCATGTATGCACTGTGT
Source organism: Lumbricus rubellus (assembly GCA_945859605.1). Taxonomy (NCBI): domain Eukaryota; kingdom Metazoa; phylum Annelida; class Clitellata; order Crassiclitellata; family Lumbricidae; genus Lumbricus; species Lumbricus rubellus. The sequence continues at coordinate 14,487 of CAMAOG010000355.1, read as the reverse complement.
GTATGTATGTATGTATGTATGTAAATAAGTATGTATGCATGTATGTATGTATGGATGTACTGTGTGTATGCATGTATTATGTAAATATATGTATGTATGTATTTATGTATGTATGTATGTATGTATATATGTATGTATGTATGTATGTATATATGTATGTATGTATGTATGTATGTATGTATGTATGTATGCATGCATGTATGTATGTATGTATGTATGTATGTATGTATGTATGTATGATAAAATACTTGTTTCCAGTAAAATCATCATTCTTATTGAGTTTATTAATTAAACAAAATTGTTAAACATGGAAGAAGAAGTTGATATAATTAATGTCCCATCTTGGGGCACCCGGTGCACAAGATGGGACGATTTGTGGGTCAACAAAAGTTCGCTGTCTCGTCTGAGCCATACATTGTTTTCTTGCATATGATATGCCAGATAGTGCTTGAAGGATTAGTTTAAAGGAAGGAAGAAGTTGCAAATATGTATTGTCAACAGCAAAGGTGATTTCTAGCAAATACGGTGAATCGTCCCGTCTTGGGGCACCCTCCCCTACAACCCTTCTGACAAGACGCAGCGCTTGTGAATAAGCTGGCGTCCTGCTCTAGGCCTTCGAGTGGCGCGTTTGAAATTTTGAGATTGCGATTACTATTAAGGCTTACGCATTTGCATTGCATTGCATTGTATGATAATGATTAATCTTCTAAACTTTTGTTCGATTGTTGACAGCTACTGCGCCATCTACCGAATAACTGAGGTCGGTCGAATGTGCAACGCAGCTACGAAGTTCAATGCATCGACGACGGTTGCAGCAGCTGGTCAGAACACACTGACCAACTGGACGACTGACCTGGTCAGCGGAATGGTCATCTGCGTTGAGTGCCAGCCGACGGCGGCCATTCCCTCGGCCGGGGACAGATGCCAGGGGGATGGCGTCTACGCCAGGCAGACGCGCTGGGCGGCGGTGACCGTCCCTGGATGCAAAGGGAAGTGGACGATGATTGCCAGACCAAAAGATTGCCAATGCCTCGGCACAAACCACCACCAGCACCACCACCAGCACAAGCACCATCAGCACCACCAGCACCAGCACCACCACCAGCACAACCACCAGCATCACCACCACCACCAGCACGACGCTGGAGAGGAAACAATCTCTCAGAAGAGTTTCATCTTTGTCTGAATATTAAACACGTTCTGACAAATCTCTCTGGAATTCAATTATATATGAACGATGAAACTAACAATGAGACTGATGAAGCTATTTATAAGGACAGGCCTAAGGACAATGAGGACAATGAGGACAATGAGGACAAGGAAACAAATTGTGATTATGTGCGATGTTGAGGATGCTGACGCTCTGAGATTGATGACGACGACGATGATAATGACGATGATGAAGACGATGATGATGATGATGATTATGATTATGATGATGATGACGACGACGATGACGATGATGATGATGACTATGATGACGATGATGATGATGACGACGACGACGACGACAACGACGACGACGACGATGATGATGATTATGATGATGATGATGATGATGATGATGATGATGATGATGATGATGATGATGATGATGATGATGATGATGATGATGATGATGATGATGATGATGATGATGATGATGATGATGATGATGATGATGATGATGATGATGATGATGATGATGATGGTGATGATGATGATGATGATGATGATGATGATGATGATGATGATGATGATGATGGTGGTGGTGCTAATGACGAAGATGCTGATGATTATGAAGATAATTATGCTACTCTTTAAAACATTTTTGATTATTTTAATTGCTATTGATTACTATTAATTTATTATTAATTTTGATTATTATTATTACTATTTTAAATTATTTTTGATGTTGTGACTCTGCTACTCGTAATAATGATGATGATAGCGATAATAATAGATTTAGTAGGCCTAACTATTAATAGACTAATGACAATAGCAATAATGATAATAATTCTCGTTATTATACTAGTTAGCCTACTTTGGTTGAGCGTGTGTCAAACGAAATAGTCTCACCTTAATTCAGAACCGTAGTTTTGCTTAAATGATGTTGCAATTCGGGAAGTCTTTTATAAAACTCAGGTTGTTATCTAACTAAGTACGCTTCCAAATAATGAAGAATCATTTTCTTTTCTTTTTTGTGTTGAATTATTTCCAGATAATCTATGGCGTCAGCTCCAACTACACTGTGCCCCATAAAAAAACACACCAAAAACTTTTCAAAAATCTTCTATAAAACTAAGCCAATTGTAATAAAAGTTTGTACGGTGTTTCTCAAGTATATTTGCCACAAAATATTTTACATTTTACTTACTCACAGAAGTGGTTGCTGCTGGAGGCAGTGACGCAGACTAGGCGTGTTTGGAAACATTTAAACAGAGATTAGTAACTTATAGGACAGCGCCCCAGCACATCGCGCAAAGGACACCATTGCGTTGCTGCGACGTGAAACGCCACAAGCTTCATTGGACCGGAACTCTGGCCAGCAAACTCACCAGACCTCAATCCCGTTGACTATACAGAATTTGGGATCTTATACAGGAACGCGTCTACCAGACAGCAATACGGGACATCAACGAGTTGAAGGAGCGCCTCATCGTTGTGTGGGCACAGTTGAAACAGAGTGTCATTGACAAAGCTATTGAACAGTGGCGGCCAAGGCTGAGAGCCTGCGTTCAAGCGAAGGGACATCCCTTCGAACATCTTCTTAAATGAAACATTACTTTTTCTTATTTAACATTAGACTTACATGCGTTTCATGACAAAGTTTTTTGGTGTGTTTTTTATGGGGCACAGTGTACTTTCGCTTTTAATAAAGTTTGCAACCCGTGCAGAATTCCTTGTGGAAATCAGGATCTATAGTGCACAGTAGTTCCTGACAGTAACAAACAAAAAGTGATAAATGGATTTTCGAATTAAACATGACGAGAACAAAATAGCAAGCAATCACTTTGAGACATAAATCTCTGAAATAAGTCTTAGATAATGGAATCCGATTCTCTGCTAGTTGCGACGACTAAATGCGAGAAATTCATTTCGGTTATGTACCAGAGTGCGTTTTATGTCTGCTGCTCACTGCTCAGCCGTCAGAAATGCTGAACAGTAATCAAAGTGACCGTCGTAGATATCAGCTGGACACTGGACACTGGACAGCAATGCTTCTATGCGATTACATAACATAACATTTAACATAACATTTACATAACATAACATTTTTTATTCGGCAACCAACACAAACTTTAAAGATACTGTAATTCTACATCATACATGTCTTATGTCGGATCGCACAGGAGACCCAAAAGGGGCCAAAGGTCCCGCTAGCCAGGGCCACCTGAGAGAATTGGTTTAGAAAAATTCAGCACGGCCGATTGGAAAAATAAAGCAGCTTTATGAACAAAATATCTTAACTAGCATACTAATACAAAACAAAAGGTGAGTTAGAAAAGTGGAATAAAGTCAGTGCAGTCATATACACGAAAAACAAGTGCACACTCCCGTATGAAGGTGAATTAACAGTATTTCCCCAGATTGGTAGAGGTCTACATTCCTTGTTGGATGAAGGTAGAAAGCTCCCGTTTAAAGAGACGAAGAGACGGCAGGGAGCGAATATCAAGAGGAATACTATTCCATGTTCTTGGTCCAATACATTTAATAGATGCAAGCCTTGTATTAGTGCGGGCAAAGGGAATATAGAAAGGGTTAGTATTTCTCAAGCCACGCTCTTGAATATCAATTCTGAATTTGAAGTAATCTTTATAGGTAGCTGGTAGTTGATTATGGATATATCGATACATAAATATTCCAATTTGTAATTGCCTTATTTGATCTGGTTGCAGTATTTTTAGACCTAAAAATTCTGCTTTCGTGTGGGCTCGATAAGGGATTTTTGCAACAAATCGTATTGCCCTTTTTTGGAGGACAAGAATTTTCGAGAGGTTTGACTTATATGCAGAAGCCCAAACAATGTTACAGTAAGATATGTATGGATGTATGAGTGTGGAGTGAAAAGAATAAATGCGGTGTTCCGTGTTAGCAGACGACGCCCGTAAAACTGTCGTTTGTTTTATTTGTTTTATGCTGATTCGGAAGAAAGAAATCATAAGAAAAAGAATCGTAAGAAAATTAATCATTGTGACGAAAGTGTTTTTGGGAAGATTATCAAGAAGAAGAATCGCAAGAATCATAAAAATTGGATCAGAATCAGAAACGAGTTAATAAAAAGAAGAAGACAAAATTGCAAGGAGAATCGAATCATGAGAATCTACAGGGTGGGTCATAAAAAGTCTACTTTTTATGGCCCACCCTGTATAGGAAGAAGGAAAGCAAGAGAAGCAGAGGAGGAGAAACACATTCGGAAGAAAACGAATAATGTGACGACAAAGAAGAGGTGGATAGAGGAAGAAGTGGAGACGTGGAAGTGGATATGGATATGGAGAAGGAGAAGTTTTCATCATGAAAACGAAAAAATATAATGGTGAAGACAACGTCAGTAGCAACGAAATCAGAGCAAAAAACGAAAAACATTTAGAAATCTACTAACATAACTCCACAAACCTGCAGCCATTTTTGCAGAGTTACATGTAAGTTAAAGGTTTGATTTTCTTTATTCAACTCGGATAACTCAACATGTCCAAAGTTCAGCTACATCATTGAAGCAGAATGAAAAAATTATCTTGCATGCAGAAACTGCTCTCGAAATTTCGGGATCTCGCTATCATCAGCAGCGACGAGCTAGTGAAATTTTTTGGAAAATTGTGGTAGATTCTTGCAAATAGTGGTTAGTTGCGGCAAATTGTGTTAAATTAGTTGCAAATTGAGGTTAATGTCATTTCTTTCGGCCACTGCTGAGCTGCGGGCTATATGAATCGTTTTATTATTGTGGGAAATAGTTGTGAAGCCCTTCTTTAACTATTTAACTTAACCGAATGAATCTAAACGCGGTCAGAAAAAATATTTTGCTTTTCAGGTCTAGACAAATTGAATGGAAGAGGATCAGGAAAAACAAAGAAAGAAGTGCAAATAGAAGCGTATAGCAGGTTCACGCACAAAACACACGGACAAAAGAAAACAGAGACGGGTAGATCTACAGAAAAAGATGCAAACTGACAAAGAGCTCATATGGTCAAAGGATATGCAAAAGGATAGACACATGCACAGCAGACAAAGAGAACAGGAGACACCGAAGAATACATGTACATGAGATGACATACATGCAGAGGATTGGATGCAGAGACGAGGACAGACGCAGACATACATGTACATACATACATACTAGGGTGGTTGCATCTCTAATAGAAAATTTTCAACTTGAGATGACATATTTCTCCAACCCGCCATTCCGTGCCACTTGGTCTAAAACTTATGTAGCCAAAAAAGTATGAGGGTAGATGAATATTTAGGACTTGCACAACGTCGTTGAAGTTTAGGATTTTACAACTAATTGTTGTAATTTCGAGTATAAGTATTATTTACTTCAGATTTTTGGAATTATGGCTTTTTAACAGAAATACGTGATGATTTTTACTTAACTAAGCACAGCTGATAAGTAAATTATAGCCTACAATGTTCTTGCCATCAGTGATTGATAATTATTTATTTTTATGAGCATTTTAGTGGTAATTGATAAGTGAGTGAATTCCTATGAACGATGATCCATTCATTGTTATGAGCTTTTGCTAGCTACAATCTAAGTCATCAATGCACTACAGTACACACTATGCCTACACATAGTCTTACATGCATGTATAGCTTTGTATACTTTAGGCCTATTTTATATTATGCTGAATAGTATCTCATACCTAAAACAATTATGTATTATGCAGTTGCAAAGGGCCATGTAAACTGTTTGTGTTCCAAACGACGCTATCCTTGCGCTCATTTCCTGTTCAACCTGTTGTGCAAACATGTTTTCATCTTCACCACTTGAACATGCTGTGCTTGCTCATTGGTTAACTTGTTTCAAACAACGCCATGCAAAATTGTTATTAACATAATTAATATTATTATACAGCATTAAAGATACATTCTCAGAGTACTGATCCATCATCATAAATGTGGAAAACCTGACCTCAGGGACAGTATCACTCAGACTACTGAGCATGCAGCTTCTTCTCATTTTGAACAAAGTCAAACCGTTGACAAAAGTTCCAACTCAAATGACTGAGCACGATTGGAAGCTGCAGACCGGCAAGGCCAAAAGAAGCTAACATCGGCTGCAAACTCCTCCATAACAGTAGCCTAAATGGACGACGAGATCAATTTACTGTTTGAAGATGTTGCTATTTCAAGACGAGTACCCTCTTAGACTAGGCTACAGCAACGATTTGAGTCATCATGTTGATTTTCTTCTCACAAACATGTGTGGAGACATCTGAAAATAATTGTTAGGCTGTTTGGGACATGCATCTAGGCTATATGACCGCCATTAGTTTTAGACCCCATCAGCAACCACTGCCCCTGTGAACAATCTGGTACTCCTCTGTTCTTTCTTTTTGCATCCACAGAAGGTCATTACCGATGCCACAGTGAAAACATTTGGTTGCAATCTCTGGTATTCATCCAAGCTGTTGTTTCTTTCACAGTGACGTGTCATTAGAAGAGAGGAAGTTTATAATAGCAGTTCTAATGAACAAAGAAGGTTCTGAGCTCCCATACTGCATACCATAACTCTTCTCCCAACCATTCACAAAAAGGCTGTGAGAAATTCAACTCGTGGCCTGTTCTGCATCTTGAAACTACTCGATGCACTTCTGGAACACGATCCAATGGGTCGGATAAATCACGAAGACTGCATAAAGAGCTCGACAAGCTGCAGATCCATAAAGGTTACCAGTGATCTAGCTAAGCCATGTGTCAGCTAAACCAGGTGTCACCCCCACTCAGAATTACAATGTCTCATGTACATTGTACAATGAATGAATAGCAAACACAATTTCTATCCGAAGTTGTAGAAGAGCATCGCATCTCGTTCTCGGCACAAACAAAGGAGAGCGTCGTGAAACCTTCAAGGTTGCAATGACATTGATTAAATACCTCAGCAGCAGTAATAATAATAAAAATTTTAATCACCAAACAGTGTAATCATTCGTAATCATGAGTGCAATAATATCGTTGTATTGTATTGAATGTTTGAAGATACACGGTTGACTACAGCTATTATGATAAATGTTCGACTGTTCGCATCTATGACACATGGTAAAACTTTGATGGTGTTGTGCAAGTCCTAAATATTAATATTTTCCCATACAACTTTTTGTGTGATGTTTCTGGATGGAATGGCACAAAATGGAAACTTGGAGAACAGTAGATTCCAACTTTCATTTTCAACAACCACCCTAATACATACAGACAGACATGCAGACAGACATACAGACATCAAAGACTCTTGCGAATCCATTTATCCTCTTTCTCTATGCATGGCTCTCCTCCTTTCCCTGTTCCTTTCCTCTGTCTTCTCTCTGTTTCTGTCTCTCTGTCTCTGTCTCTGTCTATGTCTGTCTGTCTGTTTGTCTCTCTCTCTCTTTATCTCTGTCTCTGTCTCTGTCTCTGTCTCTGTCTCTCTTTCTTTCTTTCTCTCTCTTTCTCTTTCTCTCTCTCTCTCTCTCTCTCTCTCTCTCTCTCTCTCTCTCTCTCTCTCTCTCTCTCTCTCTCTCTCTCTCTCTCTCTCTCTCTCTCTCTCTCTCTCTCTCTCTCTCTCTCTCTCTCTCTCTCTCTCTCTCTCTCTCTCTCTCTATCTCTCTCTCTCTATCTGAAGCGATGGATAGTAGGATACTGTTGTTGCTTTTGCTAATCAGGTGAGTCGATCGAAAACATTCTTCTCTGTTTACTTACTTTCGGTGTTGTTAGCTCAAGGACAGCAGAAATTTAAGATCGTTGCTGTGACTGAAGGAAAAACCTTTAAGACGAGAATTCGACTCTCGACCCCCCCCCTCCCTTCTCTCAACCCGAGTCCAGAGATCATCGAGGAGAAGAAGAAGAGAATCTTAGATGTCCATCAAATGAATTGAACGTCTTACATGGACGAAGGACAAAGGAAACGACGACGATCCGAGTCCTTTATGGAAGGACGTCCACTGGAGTCATATGAAGTCAAATGGAGTCAAATTATGGAGTCAAGATGGTCAGTTTTGAATCCGAAGATAAATAAGATACGGATGAAGGGTAAAACATTCCCTCACCTCTGTCCATCCTTCTCATTCTCTTTCTTCTTCTTTTCTGCTCCTCCTTCCCCCTCTTCCTCTTCCTCCTCTTCCTCTTCCTCATCGTCCTCCTCCTTCTTGTCCTCCTCGTGTTCTCTTCCATGCTGCGCCATCCATCCATCCATGGGATTTTTCTCGCAGCGCAAAAGACATCCTGCTAGATGTATTGTCCACCGTTTCAGAAGCAACGAGCTCTCAGCTCCAGATGGATTTGGTGACGAGCAATGAACATGATGATGATGATGATGATGATGATGATGATGATGATGATGATGATGATGATGATGATGATGATGATGATGATGATGATGATGATGATGATGATGATGATGATGATGATGATGATGATGATGATGATGATGATGATGATGATGATGATGATGATGATGATGATGATGATGATGATGACTGCTGCCGTGCGATCACAGGCGGACGGATGGTGGAACTGGTGGACGGACAGAGAGCTGGAAAGACGCGGATGGAAAGGGTGAGGACAATAGATATGAAGGTATAGAGGGTGGGAAAGATCGCTGAGAAAGGAACGTGTAATTTGGTTGGCTGTGATAGGTGACTGACTTCATAGTAACGAATTCTTCAACGGGTGAATGTGGTGGTAGAGGGAGTGGCATGGAGTGACTGCAGTTGCGGCCATTGATACTCTAGCGTGTCAAATTGTCGATCCGATCAATCATCCTAATGCTTGGAGCTGTTGTCTTCCACGCAACAAGACGAAAATCTATCAACAGCAGCAGCTACTCTCCCATCCACAGATTTTATATCAGCAACAACACCTGACTCTGTTGCTGCTGCTGCTGTTGCTGTTGTTGTTGTTGCTGCTGCTGTTGCTGTTGGTGGTGTTGTTGTTGTTGTTGTTGCTGCTGCTGCTGCTGCTGTTGTTGTTGGTGTTGCTGCTGCTGCTGCGTCTTACTTCTCTGTCGCCTGCAATGACGACACCAATGACGACAAACCATGCACGATGATGAAGACGACGACTATTATGATAATGATTATAATGACACATGATGACGGCAGTGGTGATAAAAAATTTATACTAGGCCTATATATATATATATATATATATATATATATAACGATGCCTTAGACTTAGAGTATAACAGGCTACACATATGTAGCGCCTTCTACATCTGACAAGGCGTATAACAACAGTAGACTGACCAACAACGATAACTATAGACTGAAAACAATAACCGTAGCAATAACACCGCAATAGTTATTGATAAATCCTGTTGATCACGACGATTCGAAAACCATTTCCAATTTTCCTGATCGTCAGAAAACTGAAAATGATTTTCGCGAGATAAGAAGAACGAGGCAATCGGTTGGCGATTGGATGAGTGGGTGGGATGGGGACGGGTGATGGGGGATGGGCTTAGGGGGTGAGGATGGGTGGGTGTTCTAGGGTGACTGAAGCGTTGGTCATCGGCGTCGCCGTCCGTTCGTTCGTCCATCAGCTGAACACTGGACATTGGACACTGGACATTGGACATTGGACATTGGACATTGGACAATGGACAATGGACATTGGACACTGGACATTGGCCACTGGACATTGGACACTGGACATTGGACACTGGACATTGGACATTGGACATTGGACATTGGACAATGGACAATGGACATTGGACACTGGACATTGGACACTGGACATTGGACACTGGACATTGGACATTGGACATTGGACACTGGACATTGGACATTGGACATTGGACACTGAACATTGGACAATGCATCTCATCGATGTCGACCACAATCCGACAAAAATTTCATCAAGCAAACAATCGATCGATCGATCGATCCATCAGTCAATTTATAACGAATCCGAAGATCTCCATGTACATGTTCTATGGATGAAGTTGGGATGGATGGACGGAGAGATGGATGGATGCAATGTGTGAATGAACGACAGACGACGTGTGAGACAGACGCCTTGGTCGCTGTACGCCAATGTATACTAAGCCACTCCTCCCCCACTTTCTCTGAAGTACACTGTTCCAAATAACCGTTAAAAAGCGGGAGGGTGTATGACTTTATGTCTTATAGTACGTCTATTTTCCTCTAAAAAGCGGCCAGTTGCCCCTAAACCCCCTCGCGACGACGCCCCCGTTCATTTTACGGTGAAGCACTCGTTTTTTAGACATTTGCTCACAGAATAGATTTTAGTGACAAAGGGAGTTATAAATAATGTATAGGCCTACCTACGGATTCGCTTCACCATGCAATGTAAGGGATTCTCGAAGAACTGGTCAGCTGTGCATGTGTACCTGCCATACTTCTAAGATCCTTGCTCAGTCAGAGACACGTTCACTGAGTCCAATGCTGGATCACTATATGAATGTGTCGCTGCATATGTCAGCAACTGCAGAGACTCAACGTCAGCACGATGAGCGTATATACGTGTAAACGTGAGAGTGTAACCTCTGCAACTTCCGCATTTCTTTCTTCCATTCATCTTCTCCTCCACTTCTACTCGTCCTCTTCCTATTCACATGCAGCTGCGTTTTCTCTGATATATAATTATGTATATACTTTTTCTTCCCAGTTTTACTTCACGCCTCTTCTCATTTCTCATTTCAATGGTCTCATCCCAAAATTACTCCATTGCAAGTCCTTCTTGCAGCATATATATACATGTATGTATATTATATATATACATTTTCACGCGTTTCTCCAACCTCTTCTTTTCTTCTTTTGCTTCTACCTTCAACGCCATGCATGTCTTCGTGGACTCAGCAGATTCTGTTTCCCTGAATGTATTGCATGAGCTATAAAGAAAGAAGATAATAATTATATCACAAAGGCTTTTGAATGTCTATGGCTAATCCTATATAATGAAGACCTCACGCATGGATGACAAAGTCTATATGACCAAATATATATATATATATATATATATATATATATATATATATATATATATATATATATAGTAAGGCAGCAGAAGCTATTGACTTATAATTTAAGGTTTATACACTGTGCCCCATAAAAAACACACCAAAAAACTTTGTCATGAAACGCATGTACATGTAAGTCTAATGTTAAATAAGAAAAAGTAATGTTTCATTTAAGAAGATGTTCGAAGGGATGTCCCTTCGCTTGAACGCAGGCTCTCAGCCTTGGCCGCCACTGTTCAATAGCTTTGTCAATGACACTCTGTTTCAACTGTGCCCACACAACGATGAGGCGCTCCTTCAACTCGTTGATGTCCCGTATTGCTGTCTGGTAGACGCGTTCCTGTATTTAGTGTATTAGACCCCAAATTCTGTAGTCAACGGGATTGAGGTCTGGTGAGTTTGCTGGCCAGAGTTCCGATCCAATGAAGCTTGGTGTTTCACGTCACAGCAACACAATGGTGTCCTTTGCGCGATGTGCTGGGGCGCTGTCCTATAAGTTGCTAATCTCTGTTTAAATCAAATGTTTCCAAACACGCCTAGTCTGCGTCACTGCCTCCAACAGCAACCACTTCTGTGAGTAAGTAAAATGTAAAATATTTTGTGGCAAAATTATTTGAGAAACAACGTACAAGCAAGGCCGTATCCAGGGGGGTGTTTTGGGTGTTTGAACACCCCCCGAAATGGAAAATGCAGAAAAAATCTATTGCATTTTCTAGTTCGTCATGCAAAAAATCATGAAAAAGTGATGAAAACACCCCCGAAATGAAGTAAAAGAATAAAAGAAATTTGACGACGAAGATATTTAACAGATTTCAAGCGGATGACTAAAAAAAAAGGTCATCAGAAATTTTGGCGGCGAAAATGGAAAATATTTTTTAGATTTGGCCGCCACTGAAAACACCCCCCCCCCCCAAATAAAATCCTGGCTACGGCCTTGCGTACAAGCTTTTATTACAATTGGCTTAGTTTTATAGAAGAATTTTGAAAAGTTTTTTGGTGTTTTTTATGGGGCACAGTGTATATATATATATATATATATATATATATATCCATCCTACTACGACTAGGATAAGAACTCCCGTGTCTAACGCGGTATATAAATGCATATCTATATCGATCGACGTGGTCAAGGGTTTGCTCTGTAGAGTATATAACAAGCTATAGAAACAGAGAGACGACAGGCAGAGAGACTTCTCTTCTGTGTATGTCTTGATTAAGATCTACAAACACTTCTGACAGAATGTCTTTCTTTTCAATGCAAAACTCACACTCTAAGCGATGGCAGTAAATTACTTAGTCAGTCGGAGAAGTCCAATACAAACGACCTAATTGCGTTCGCAACTGGGACACAATGTTGGAGCCTCTCGGACGAGAATAGAATATCCATAGAATATATCCATAGAATATCCATAGAATATCCATAGAATATCCATATAGAATATTCATAGAATAGGCTATCCATGAAATATTCATAGAATATCCATATAGAATATCCATATAGAATATCCATAGAATATTCATAGAATATCCATAGAATATTCATATTCTTTGTTCGAATTCTTTCTTTTTCCCGTCTTCAGTCATGAATGTTAACATCTCATGCAGTTCAGTCTCTTTTCATATTGTCTAGGCCGATCTCTCCCCCCATTAGTTTTCTTCTATAGGTTTCTCTTTTCTATCTTCTTCTTCCGTATTTCCTATAGGTCTAATTGGGCCTGCATCCTCATTATTTTATTTTCTATTCTTCTTTGTCGCTTTACTCTTCCTACGCCTGCTCGTCCTCTTCTTGTTCTTCCTCCTTCTCCTCCTCCTCATACTCTTCTCCCCTCTCTTTCTTTTCTTATTCTTCTTCCTCTTCTTCTTCTTCTTCTCCTCCTCCTCCTCCTCCTCCTCCTTCTTCTCGTTCGTCTTCTTCTTCTTCTTCATCTTCTTCTTCTTCATCATCTTCTTCTTCTTCCCCTCGCCCTCGCCCTCCTCCTTCTCCTTCTCCTCCTTCTCCTCCTCCTCTTCCTCATCCTCCTCCTCCTCTTCCTCCTCCTCCTCCTCCTCCTACTCATATACAGTGAAACCGTTCTCTTCATGCAACTGTGTCAGTGTGTCTTCATGTTCGAGTTAGCGTTGCTTCTTCGCCTTGCATGAAATTGACAAAATGATTCTTTTCACATCTCCTCATTCTCCTGCTTTCCTATATCGTCGTCTTCGGCGCCGCATATATAATTATATATATATTATATATATATATAATATATATATGTATATGTATATATATAGACTATATGATCTTCTCCTAATTCTGTAACTGCAACCTCATCATCGTCATTTTCTTCGTCGTCGTCATCCTCCTCCTCTTTCACATCCTCCTCATTCTACTTTTCCTTGTCCTCACCTCATCCTCTTCCACCTCACCCTTATTCTGCTCCTCCTTAATTGTATATCCGCTACGCCTCTTCCATGGTGCACCTCCTACTTATTCTGCTCTTCCCTATCCTCTCCTCCTCCTCCTCTTCCTCCTCCTTCCTACTCCTCCTTCCTCCTCGTCCTCGTCCTCCTTTTCCTTTGTCCACCGGATGCAATCAGACTTGCAATTGCGCAGTCTCATATCTATAAACCAATTTGCCACCAGCCAGTCACGACGCGCACACATGCAGACGCCATGCATGCAGACCAGTTAATACGTCGTCGCCATCCCATCTTTAGCAACGTCATTACAAGCACACACGAGACCATAAATATAAACATTATATACAGCGTATGCATAATTATATACATTGGCAGCCAATCAGCAAAGAGACTTCGTTATCTATATTTATGGGTACCGTATACGAAGAGATTTCGGCAATATCGTGCAAATCAATAGGAAGACAACGAATATACATATACATATAATACATATACATATACAATACAATTATACATATTCATACACATATACAAAATTATACATAGACACACATAATGAAAGACAGAGTAAAATATTATTTATTTGTTTGTTTGTATGTGCACTTGTTATAGCGCCCCTTCAAGCTCTCTCTACTCAGAGGCGCTCCCGAATGCAGAGCGGACACTGCATCGGAGTTTCACGCCGAAGCGCTGAGCAATTGTGAGTGAAGGACTTGCCCAAGGTCCCTACGCGGTTTGAGGGTGGATTCGAACCTCGAACCTTCCGGCTTCAAGGCAATGACGCCACCACTACACCACCGCGCCCCATGTCTGTCTGTCTGTCTGTCTCTCTCTTACTCTCATAATACATGCGCTATATATTTTGATGATCTTTATCTAATGATATGCTTATAAATTAAAGTATATCATCAAATTTATAAATATACGCAATGAAT
>CAMAOG010000354.1:0-15176 GCA_945859605.1 Lumbricus rubellus | reverse complement strand
TAACTAGAAGTTGGATTGATGAAAAAAATACTGGAACGAGCGAATAATTTACGACGCTTAGAAGATTGTTGTTTTTGCTGTTGTTGCTGTTGCTGTTGTTGTTGTTTCCTCAGTTTAATCGTATAAAATTAGCGCCTTCATTTTCTCGGTTTGGGCGTATAAAATTAGCGCCCTCAAATTCTCTGTTTCGGCGTGAAAAATTAGCGCCCTTAAATTCTCTGTTTCGGCGTGAAAAATTAGCGCCCTCATTTTCTAGGATTCTGCGTGTAAAACTTGCTCTTGCTCCTCGCTTAATTTCATTCACCGCCTTCCTTTCATATAATCTTTCAATTTCATTTTTGATTATTTAAATTTTTGCATTTTTACTTTTTACAATTTTACTTTTGTTTTAATTTTTAACGTTGCTCTTGCTCCTCGCTCTCGCTCCTCCCCTCGGCGAGAGCGGGTGCAAGAGCAACTTGCTCTTGCTCCTCGCTCTCGCTCCTCCCCTCGGCGAGAGCGGGTGCAAGAGCAACTTGCTCTTGCTCCTCGCTCTCGCTCCTCCCCTCGGCGAGAGCGGGTGCAAGAGCAACTTGCTCTTGCTCCTCGCTCTCGCTCCTCCCCTCGGCGAGAGCGGGTGCAAGAGCAACTTGCTCTTGCTCCTCGCTCTCGCTCCTCCCCTCGGCGAGAGCGGGTGCAAGAGCAACTTGCTCTTGCTCCTCGCTCTCGCTCCTCCCCTCGGCGAGAGCGGGTGCAAGAGCAACTTGCTCTTGCTCCTCGCTCTCGCTCCTCCCCTCGGCGAGAGCGGGTGCAAGAGCAACTTGCTCTTGCTCCTCGCTCTCGCTCCTCCCCTCGGCGAGAGCGGGTGCAAGAGCAACTTGCTCTTGCTCCTCGCTCTCGCTCCTCCCCTCGGCGAGAGCGGGTGCAAGAGCAACTTGCTCTTGCTCCTCGCTCTCGCTCCTCCCCTCGGCGAGAGCGGGTGCAAGAGCAACTTGCTCTTGCTCCTCGCTCTCGCTCCTCCCCTCGGCGAGAGCGGGTGCAAGAGCAACTTGCTCTTGCTCCTCGCTCTCGCTCCTCCCCTCGGCGAGAGCGGGTGCAAGAGCAACTTGCTCTTGCTCCTCGCTCTCGCTCCTCCCCTCGGCGAGAGCGGGTGCAAGAGCAACTTGCTCTTGCTCCTCGCTCTCGCTCCTCCCCTCGGCGAGAGCGGGTGCAAGAGCAACTTGCTCTTGCTCCTCGCTCTCGCTCCTCCCCTCGGCGAGAGCGGGTGCAAGAGCAACTTGCTCTTGCTCCTCGCTCTCGCTCCTCCCCTCGGCGAGAGCGGGTGCAAGAGCAACTTGCTCTTGCTCCTCGCTCTCGCTCCTCCCCTCGGCGAGAGCGGGTGCAAGAGCAACTTGCTCTTGCTCCTCGCTCTCGCTCCTCCCCTCGGCGAGAGCGGGTGCAAGAGCAACTTGCTCTTGCTCCTCGCTCTCGCTCCTCCCCTCGGCGAGAGCGGGTGCAAGAGCAACTTGCTCTTGCTCCTCGCTCTCGCTCCTCCCCTCGGCGAGAGCGGGTGCAAGAGCAACTTGCTCTTGCTCCTCGCTCTCGCTCCTCCCCTCGGCGAGAGCGGGTGCAAGAGCAACTTGCTCTTGCTCCTCGCTCTCGCTCCTCCCCTCGGCGAGAGCGGGTGCAAGAGCAACTTGCTCTTGCTCCTCGCTCTCGCTCCTCCCCTCGGCGAGAGCGGGTGCAAGAGCAACTTGCTCTTGCTCCTCGCTCTCGCTCCTCCCCTCGGCGAGAGCGGGTGCAAGAGCAACTTGCTCTTGCTCCTCGCTCTCGCTCCTCCCCTCGGCGAGAGCGGGTGCAAGAGCAACTTGCTCTTGCTCCTCGCTCTCGCTCCTCCCCTCGGCGAGAGCGCCTTGTCCTTGTCCTTGTCCTTGTCCTTGTCCTTGTCCTTGTCCTTGTCCTTGTCCTTGTCCTTGTCCTTGTCCTTGTCCTTGTCCTTGTCCTTGTCCTTGTCCTTGTCCTTGTCCTTGTCCTTGTCCTTGTCCTTGTCCTTGTCCTTGTCCTTGTCCTTGTCCTTGTCCTTGTCCTTGTCCTTGTCCTTGTCCTTGTCCTTGTCCTTGTCCTTGTCCTTGTCCTTGTCCTTGTCCTTGTCCTTGTCCTTGTCCTTGTCCTTGTCCTTGTCCTTGTCCTTGTCCTTGTCCTTGTCCTTGTCCTTGTCCTTGTCCTTGTCCTTGTCCTTGTCCTTGTCCTTGTCCTTGTCCTTGTCCTTGTCCTTGTCCTTGTCCTTGTCCTTGTCCTTGTCCTTGTCCTTGTCCTTGTCCTTGTCCTTGTCCTTGTCCTTGTCCTTGTCCTTGTCCTTGTCCTTGTCCTTGTCCTTGTCCTTGTCCTTGTCCTTGTCCTTGTCCTTGTCCTTGTCCTTGTCCTTGTCCTTGTCCTTGTCCTTGTCCTTGTCCTTGTCCTTGTCCTTGTCCTTGTCCTTGTCCTTGTCCTTGTCCTTGTCCTTGTCCTTGTCCTTGTCCTTGTCCTTGTCCTTGTCCTTGTCCTTGTCCTTGTCCTTGTCCTTGTCCTTGTCCTTGTCCTTGTCCTTGTCCTTGTCCTTGTCCTTGTCCTTGTCCTTGTCCTTGTCCTTGTCCTTGTCCTTGTCCTTGTCCTTGTCCTTGTCCTTGTCCTTGTCCTTGTCCTTGTCCTTGTCCTTGTCCTTGTCCTTGTCCTTGTCCTTGTCCTTGTCCTTGTCCTTGTCCTTGTCCTTGTCCTTGTCCTTGTCCTTGTCCTTGTCCTTGTCCTTGTCCTTGTCCTTGTCCTTGTCCTTGTCCTTGTCCTTGTCCTTGTCCTTGTTTTTTTTTTTTTTTTTTCCTTTTACCTGGTTCGATCCTGGGTCCTCTTCGTCTGCGCGCCTGTCCATTATCCAATGTACTACCGTTGTTTCCCCGTTTTTGTGTCCTTAATGATAATATTTATTCGATATTATCGCCTAGTATGGTGACGTGGCGCCGCCTAGCGACTACAAAAGAAGCTTTGTGTCAGTGATAATATCGTTCGCGTACGGTACATTGGCGTTTGGCACACAGGCTCCACATGTAAGATAGTAGTGATCGAATCGAGGCAAAGGAACCAGAGGAAAAACACAATAAGCATCTTGGTAACTATATATTTGAAAATTACTGAGCAGACCTATTACCAGCCGAAAAAAACCAGCATCGTTGAAGCTGCATTGATAAACAATAAATTTTAATTGAATAGAAGTTGTATTGATGAAAAATAATTGTTGCCGAAATAAAAGCAGGAATGATGACACCAACTTATTCCTGCCTAACTAGAAGTTGGATTGATGAAAAAAATACTGGAACGAGCGAATAATTTACGACGCTTAGAAGATTGTTGTTTTTGCTGTTGTTGCTGTTGCTGTTGTTGTTGTTTCCTCAGTTTAATCGTATAAAATTAGCGCCTTCATTTTCTCGGTTTGGGCGTATAAAATTAGCGCCCTCAAATTCTCTGTTTCGGCGTGAAAAATTAGCGCCCTTAAATTCTCTGTTTCGGCGTGAAAAATTAGCGCCCTCATTTTCTAGGATTCTGCGTGTAAAACTTGCTCTTGCTCCTCGCTTAATTTCATTCACCGCCTTCCTTTCATATAATCTTTCAATTTCATTTTTGATTATTTAAATTTTTGCATTTTTACTTTTTACAATTTTACTTTTGTTTTAATTTTTAACGTTGCTCTTGCTCCTCGCTCTCGCTCCTCCCCTCGGCGAGAGCGGGTGCAAGAGCAACTTGCTCTTGCTCCTCGCTCTCGCTCCTCCCCTCGGCGAGAGCGGGTGCAAGAGCAACTTGCTCTTGCTCCTCGCTCTCGCTCCTCCCCTCGGCGAGAGCGGGTGCAAGAGCAACTTGCTCTTGCTCCTCGCTCTCGCTCCTCCCCTCGGCGAGAGCGGGTGCAAGAGCAACTTGCTCTTGCTCCTCGCTCTCGCTCCTCCCCTCGGCGAGAGCGGGTGCAAGAGCAACTTGCTCTTGCTCCTCGCTCTCGCTCCTCCCCTCGGCGAGAGCGGGTGCAAGAGCAACTTGCTCTTGCTCCTCGCTCTCGCTCCTCCCCTCGGCGAGAGCGGGTGCAAGAGCAACTTGCTCTTGCTCCTCGCTCTCGCTCCTCCCCTCGGCGAGAGCGGGTGCAAGAGCAACTTGCTCTTGCTCCTCGCTCTCGCTCCTCCCCTCGGCGAGAGCGGGTGCAAGAGCAACTTGCTCTTGCTCCTCGCTCTCGCTCCTCCCCTCGGCGAGAGCGGGTGCAAGAGCAACTTGCTCTTGCTCCTCGCTCTCGCTCCTCCCCTCGGCGAGAGCGGGTGCAAGAGCAACTTGCTCTTGCTCCTCGCTCTCGCTCCTCCCCTCGGCGAGAGCGGGTGCAAGAGCAACTTGCTCTTGCTCCTCGCTCTCGCTCCTCCCCTCGGCGAGAGCGGGTGCAAGAGCAACTTGCTCTTGCTCCTCGCTCTCGCTCCTCCCCTCGGCGAGAGCGGGTGCAAGAGCAACTTGCTCTTGCTCCTCGCTCTCGCTCCTCCCCTCGGCGAGAGCGGGTGCAAGAGCAACTTGCTCTTGCTCCTCGCTCTCGCGCCTCCCCTCGGCGAGAGCGGGTGCAAGAGCAACTTGCTCTTGCTCCTCGCTCTCGCTCCTCCCCTCGGCGAGAGCGGGTGCAAGAGCAACTTGCTCTTGCTCCTCGCTCTCGCTCCTCCCCTCGGCGAGAGCGGGTGCAAGAGCAACTTGCTCTTGCTCCTCGCTCTCGCTCCTCCCCTCGGCGAGAGCGGGTGCAAGAGCAACTTGCTCTTGCTCCTCGCTCTCGCTCCTCCCCTCGGCGAGAGCGGGTGCAAGAGCAACTTGCTCTTGCTCCTCGCTCTCGCTCCTCCCCTCGGCGAGAGCGGGTGCAAGAGCAACTTGCTCTTGCTCCTCGCTCTCGCTCCTCCCCTCGGCGAGAGCGGGTGCAAGAGCAACTTGCTCTTGCTCCTCGCTCTCGCTCCTCCCCTCGGCGAGAGCGGGTGCAAGAGCAACTTGCTCTTGCTCCTCGCTCTCGCTCCTCCCCTCGGCGAGAGCGGGTGCAAGAGCAACTTGCTCTTGCTCCTCGCTCTCGCTCCTCCCCTCGGCGAGAGCGGGTGCAAGAGCAACTTGCTCTTGCTCCTCGCTCTCGCTCCTCCCCTCGGCGAGAGCGGGTGCAAGAGCAACTTGCTCTTGCTCCTCGCTCTCGCTCCTCCCCTCGGCGAGAGCGGGTGCAAGAGCAACTTGCTCTTGCTCCTCGCTCTCGCGCCTCCCCTCGGCGAGAGCGGGTGCAAGAGCAACTTGCTCTTGCTCCTCGCTCTCGCTCCTCCCCTCGGCGAGAGCGGGTGCAAGAGCAACTTGCTCTTGCTCCTCGCTCTCGCTCCTCCCCTCGGCGAGAGCGGGTGCAAGAGCAACTTGCTCTTGCTCCTCGCTCTCGCTCCTCCCCTCGGCGAGAGCGGGTGCAAGAGCAACTTGCTCTTGCTCCTCGCTCTCGCTCCTCCCCTCGGCGAGAGCGGGTGCAAGAGCAACTTGCTCTTGCTCCTCGCTCTCGCTCCTCCCCTCGGCGAGAGCGGGTGCAAGAGCAACTTGCTCTTGCTCCTCGCTCTCGCTCCTCCCCTCGGCGAGAGCGGGTGCAAGAGCAACTTGCTCTTGCTCCTCGCTCTCGCTCCTCCCCTCGGCGAGAGCGCCTTGTCCTTGTCCTTGTCCTTGTCCTTGTCCTTGTCCTTGTCCTTGTCCTTGTCCTTGTCCTTGTCCTTGTCCTTGTCCTTGTCCTTGTCCTTGTCCTTGTCCTTGTCCTTGTCCTTGTCCTTGTCCTTGTCCTTGTCCTTGTCCTTGTCCTTGTCCTTGTCCTTGTCCTTGTCCTTGTCCTTGTCCTTGTCCTTGTCCTTGTCCTTGTCCTTGTCCTTGTCCTTGTCCTTGTCCTTGTCCTTGTCCTTGTCCTTGTCCTTGTCCTTGTCCTTGTCCTTGTCCTTGTCCTTGTCCTTGTCCTTGTCCTTGTCCTTGTCCTTGTCCTTGTCCTTGTCCTTGTCCTTGTCCTTGTCCTTGTCCTTGTCCTTGTCCTTGTCCTTGTCCTTGTCCTTGTCCTTGTCCTTGTCCTTGTCCTTGTCCTTGTCCTTGTCCTTGTCCTTGTCCTTGTCCTTGTCCTTGTCCTTGTCCTTGTCCTTGTCCTTGTCCTTGTCCTTGTCCTTGTCCTTGTCCTTGTCCTTGTCCTTGTCCTTGTCCTTGTCCTTGTCCTTGTCCTTGTCCTTGTCCTTGTCCTTGTCCTTGTCCTTGTCCTTGTCCTTGTCCTTGTCCTTGTCCTTGTCCTTGTCCTTGTCCTTGTCCTTGTCCTTGTCCTTGTCCTTGTCCTTGTCCTTGTCCTTGTCCTTGTCCTTGTCCTTGTCCTTGTCCTTGTCCTTGTCCTTGTCCTTGTCCTTGTCCTTGTCCTTGTCCTTGTCCTTGTCCTTGTCCTTGTCCTTGTCCTTGTCCTTGTCCTTGTCCTTGTCCTTGTCCTTGTCCTTGTCCTTGTCCTTGTCCTTGTCCTTGTCCTTGTCCTTGTCCTTGTCCTTGTCCTTGTCCTTGTCCTTGTCCTTGTCCTTGTCCTTGTCCTTGTCCTTGTCCTTGTCCTTGTCCTTGTCCTTGTCCTTGTCCTTGTCCTTGTCCTTGTCCTTGTCCTTGTCCTTGTCCTTGTCCTTGTCCTTGTCCTTGTCCTTGTCCTTGTCCTTGTCCTTGTCCTTGTCCTTGTCCTTGTCCTTGTCCTTGTCCTTGTCCTTGTCCTTGTCCTTGTCCTTGTCCTTGTCCTTGTCCTTGTCCTTGTCCTTGTCCTTGTCCTTGTCCTTGTCCTTGTCCTTGTCCTTGTCCTTGTCCTTGTCCTTGTCCTTGTCCTTGTCCTTGTCCTTGTCCTTGTCCTTGTCCTTGTCCTTGTCCTTGTCCTTGTCCTTGTCCTTGTCCTTGTTTTTTTATTTTTTTTTCCTTTTACCTGGTTCGATCCTGGGTCCTCTTCGTCTGCGCGCCTGTCCATTATCCAATGTACTACCGTTGTTTCCCCGTTTTTGTGTCCTTAATGATAATATTTATTCGATATTATCGCCTAGTATGGTGACGTGGCGCCGCCTAGCGACTACAAAAGAAGCTTTGTGTCAGTGATAATATCGTTCGCGTACGGTACATTGGCGTTTGGCACACAGGCTCCACATGTAAGATAGTAGTGATCGAATCGAGGCAAAGGAACCAGAGGAAAAACACAATAAGCATCTTGGTAACTATATATTTGAAAATTACTGAGCAGACCTATTACCAGCCGAAAAAAACCAGCATCGTTGAAGCTGCATTGATAAACAATAAATTTTAATTGAATAGAAGTTGTATTGATGAAAAATAATTGTTGCCGAAATAAAAGCAGGAATGATGACACCAACTTATTCCTGCCTAACTAGAAGTTGGATTGATGAAAAAAATACTGGAACGAGCGAATAATTTACGACGCTTAGAAGATTGTTGTTTTTGCTGTTGTTGCTGTTGCTGTTGTTGTTGTTTCCTCAGTTTAATCGTATAAAATTAGCGCCTTCATTTTCTCGGTTTGGGCGTATAAAATTAGCGCCCTCAAATTCTCTGTTTCGGCGTGAAAAATTAGCGCCCTTAAATTCTCTGTTTCGGCGTGAAAAATTAGCGCCCTCATTTTCTAGGATTCTGCGTGTAAAACTTGCTCTTGCTCCTCGCTTAATTTCATTCACCGCCTTCCTTTCATATAATCTTTCAATTTCATTTTTGATTATTTAAATTTTTGCATTTTTACTTTTTACAATTTTACTTTTGTTTTAATTTTTAACGTTGCTCTTGCTCCTCGCTCTCGCTCCTCCCCTCGGCGAGAGCGGGTGCAAGAGCAACTTGCTCTTGCTCCTCGCTCTCGCTCCTCCCCTCGGCGAGAGCGGGTGCAAGAGCAACTTGCTCTTGCTCCTCGCTCTCGCTCCTCCCCTCGGCGAGAGCGGGTGCAAGAGCAACTTGCTCTTGCTCCTCGCTCTCGCTCCTCCCCTCGGCGAGAGCGGGTGCAAGAGCAACTTGCTCTTGCTCCTCGCTCTCGCTCCTCCCCTCGGCGAGAGCGGGTGCAAGAGCAACTTGCTCTTGCTCCTCGCTCTCGCTCCTCCCCTCGGCGAGAGCGGGTGCAAGAGCAACTTGCTCTTGCTCCTCGCTCTCGCTCCTCCCCTCGGCGAGAGCGGGTGCAAGAGCAACTTGCTCTTGCTCCTCGCTCTCGCTCCTCCCCTCGGCGAGAGCGGGTGCAAGAGCAACTTGCTCTTGCTCCTCGCTCTCGCTCCTCCCCTCGGCGAGAGCGGGTGCAAGAGCAACTTGCTCTTGCTCCTCGCTCTCGCTCCTCCCCTCGGCGAGAGCGGGTGCAAGAGCAACTTGCTCTTGCTCCTCGCTCTCGCTCCTCCCCTCGGCGAGAGCGGGTGCAAGAGCAACTTGCTCTTGCTCCTCGCTCTCGCTCCTCCCCTCGGCGAGAGCGGGTGCAAGAGCAACTTGCTCTTGCTCCTCGCTCTCGCTCCTCCCCTCGGCGAGAGCGGGTGCAAGAGCAACTTGCTCTTGCTCCTCGCTCTCGCTCCTCCCCTCGGCGAGAGCGGGTGCAAGAGCAACTTGCTCTTGCTCCTCGCTCTCGCTCCTCCCCTCGGCGAGAGCGGGTGCAAGAGCAACTTGCTCTTGCTCCTCGCTCTCGCTCCTCCCCTCGGCGAGAGCGGGTGCAAGAGCAACTTGCTCTTGCTCCTCGCTCTCGCTCCTCCCCTCGGCGAGAGCGGGTGCAAGAGCAACTTGCTCTTGCTCCTCGCTCTCGCTCCTCCCCTCGGCGAGAGCGGGTGCAAGAGCAACTTGCTCTTGCTCCTCGCTCTCGCTCCTCCCCTCGGCGAGAGCGGGTGCAAGAGCAACTTGCTCTTGCTCCTCGCTCTCGCTCCTCCCCTCGGCGAGAGCGGGTGCAAGAGCAACTTGCTCTTGCTCCTCGCTCTCGCTCCTCCCCTCGGCGAGAGCGCCTTGTCCTTGTCCTTGTCCTTGTCCTTGTCCTTGTCCTTGTCCTTGTCCTTGTCCTTGTCCTTGTCCTTGTCCTTGTCCTTGTCCTTGTCCTTGTCCTTGTCCTTGTCCTTGTCCTTGTCCTTGTCCTTGTCCTTGTCCTTGTCCTTGTCCTTGTCCTTGTCCTTGTCCTTGTCCTTGTCCTTGTCCTTGTCCTTGTCCTTGTCCTTGTCCTTGTCCTTGTCCTTGTCCTTGTCCTTGTCCTTGTCCTTGTCCTTGTCCTTGTCCTTGTCCTTGTCCTTGTCCTTGTCCTTGTCCTTGTCCTTGTCCTTGTCCTTGTCCTTGTCCTTGTCCTTGTCCTTGTCCTTGTCCTTGTCCTTGTCCTTGTCCTTGTCCTTGTCCTTGTCCTTGTCCTTGTCCTTGTCCTTGTCCTTGTCCTTGTCCTTGTCCTTGTCCTTGTCCTTGTCCTTGTCCTTGTCCTTGTCCTTGTCCTTGTCCTTGTCCTTGTCCTTGTCCTTGTCCTTGTCCTTGTCCTTGTCCTTGTCCTTGTCCTTGTCCTTGTCCTTGTCCTTGTCCTTGTCCTTGTCCTTGTCCTTGTCCTTGTCCTTGTCCTTGTCCTTGTCCTTGTCCTTGTCCTTGTCCTTGTCCTTGTCCTTGTCCTTGTCCTTGTCCTTGTCCTTGTCCTTGTCCTTGTCCTTGTCCTTGTCCTTGTCCTTGTCCTTGTCCTTGTCCTTGTCCTTGTCCTTGTCCTTGTCCTTGTCCTTGTCCTTGTCCTTGTCCTTGTCCTTGTCCTTGTCCTTGTCCTTGTCCTTGTCCTTGTCCTTGTCCTTGTCCTTGTCCTTGTCCTTGTCCTTGTCCTTGTCCTTGTCCTTGTCCTTGTCCTTGTCCTTGTTTTTTTATTTTTTTTTCCTTTTACCTGGTTCGATCCTGGGTCCTCTTCGTCTGCGCGCCTGTCCATTATCCAATGTACTACCGTTGTTTCCCCGTTTTTGTGTCCTTAATGATAATATTTATTCGATATTATCGCCTAGTATGGTGACGTGGCGCCGCCTAGCGACTACAAAAGAAGCTTTGTGTCAGTGATAATATCGTTCGCGTACGGTACATTGGCGTTTGGCACACAGGCTCCACATGTAAGATAGTAGTGATCGAATCGAGGCAAAGGAACCAGAGGAAAAACACAATAAGCATCTTGGTAACTATATATTTGAAAATTACTGAGCAGACCTATTACCAGCCGAAAAAAACCAGCATCGTTGAAGCTGCATTGATAAACAATAAATTTTAATTGAATAGAAGTTGTATTGATGAAAAATAATTGTTGCCGAAATAAAAGCAGGAATGATGACACCAACTTATTCCTGCCTAACTAGAAGTTGGATTGATGAAAAAAATACTGGAACGAGCGAATAATTTACGACGCTTAGAAGATTGTTGTTTTTGCTGTTGTTGCTGTTGCTGTTGTTGTTGTTTCCTCAGTTTAATCGTATAAAATTAGCGCCTTCATTTTCTCGGTTTGGGCGTATAAAATTAGCGCCCTCAAATTCTCTGTTTCGGCGTGAAAAATTAGCGCCCTTAAATTCTCTGTTTCGGCGTGAAAAATTAGCGCCCTCATTTTCTAGGATTCTGCGTGTAAAACTTGCTCTTGCTCCTCGCTTAATTTCATTCACCGCCTTCCTTTCATATAATCTTTCAATTTCATTTTTGATTATTTAAATTTTTGCATTTTTACTTTTTACAATTTTACTTTTGTTTTAATTTTTAACGTTGCTCTTGCTCCTCGCTCTCGCTCCTCCCCTCGGCGAGAGCGGGTGCAAGAGCAACTTGCTCTTGCTCCTCGCTCTCGCTCCTCCCCTCGGCGAGAGCGGGTGCAAGAGCAACTTGCTCTTGCTCCTCGCTCTCGCTCCTCCCCTCGGCGAGAGCGGGTGCAAGAGCAACTTGCTCTTGCTCCTCGCTCTCGCTCCTCCCCTCGGCGAGAGCGGGTGCAAGAGCAACTTGCTCTTGCTCCTCGCTCTCGCTCCTCCCCTCGGCGAGAGCGGGTGCAAGAGCAACTTGCTCTTGCTCCTCGCTCTCGCTCCTCCCCTCGGCGAGAGCGGGTGCAAGAGCAACTTGCTCTTGCTCCTCGCTCTCGCTCCTCCCCTCGGCGAGAGCGGGTGCAAGAGCAACTTGCTCTTGCTCCTCGCTCTCGCTCCTCCCCTCGGCGAGAGCGGGTGCAAGAGCAACTTGCTCTTGCTCCTCGCTCTCGCTCCTCCCCTCGGCGAGAGCGGGTGCAAGAGCAACTTGCTCTTGCTCCTCGCTCTCGCTCCTCCCCTCGGCGAGAGCGGGTGCAAGAGCAACTTGCTCTTGCTCCTCGCTCTCGCTCCTCCCCTCGGCGAGAGCGGGTGCAAGAGCAACTTGCTCTTGCTCCTCGCTCTCGCTCCTCCCCTCGGCGAGAGCGGGTGCAAGAGCAACTTGCTCTTGCTCCTCGCTCTCGCTCCTCCCCTCGGCGAGAGCGGGTGCAAGAGCAACTTGCTCTTGCTCCTCGCTCTCGCTCCTCCCCTCGGCGAGAGCGGGTGCAAGAGCAACTTGCTCTTGCTCCTCGCTCTCGCTCCTCCCCTCGGCGAGAGCGCCTTGTCCTTGTCCTTGTCCTTGTCCTTGTCCTTGTCCTTGTCCTTGTCCTTGTCCTTGTCCTTGTCCTTGTCCTTGTCCTTGTCCTTGTCCTTGTCCTTGTCCTTGTCCTTGTCCTTGTCCTTGTCCTTGTCCTTGTCCTTGTCCTTGTCCTTGTCCTTGTCCTTGTCCTTGTCCTTGTCCTTGTCCTTGTCCTTGTCCTTGTCCTTGTCCTTGTCCTTGTCCTTGTCCTTGTCCTTGTCCTTGTCCTTGTCCTTGTCCTTGTTTTTTTATTTTTTTTTCCTTTTACCTGGTTCGATCCTGGGTCCTCTTCGTCTGCGCGCCTGTCCATTATCCAATGTACTACCGTTGTTTCCCCGTTTTTGTGTCCTTAATGATAATATTTATTCGATATTATCGCCTAGTATGGTGACGTGGCGCCGCCTAGCGACTACAAAAGAAGCTTTGTGTCAGTGATAATATCGTTCGCGTACGGTACATTGGCGTTTGGCACACAGGCTCCACATGTAAGATAGTAGTGATCGAATCGAGGCAAAGGAACCAGAGGAAAAACACAATAAGCATCTTGGTAACTATATATTTGAAAATTACTGAGCAGACCTATTACCAGCCGAAAAAAACCAGCATCGTTGAAGCTGCATTGATAAACAATAAATTTTAATTGAATAGAAGTTGTATTGATGAAAAATAATTGTTGCCGAAATAAAAGCAGGAATGATGACACCAACTTATTCCTGCCTAACTAGAAGTTGGATTGATGAAAAAAATACTGGAAC
This sequence comes from Lumbricus rubellus, assembly GCA_945859605.1. Classification (NCBI taxonomy): domain Eukaryota; kingdom Metazoa; phylum Annelida; class Clitellata; order Crassiclitellata; family Lumbricidae; genus Lumbricus; species Lumbricus rubellus. The sequence continues at coordinate 2,859 of CAMAOG010000354.1, read as the reverse complement.
GAGCGAATAATTTACGACGCTTAGAAGATTGTTGTTTTTGCTGTTGTTGCTGTTGCTGTTGTTGTTGTTTCCTCAGTTTAATCGTATAAAATTAGCGCCTTCATTTTCTCGGTTTGGGCGTATAAAATTAGCGCCCTCAAATTCTCTGTTTCGGCGTGAAAAATTAGCGCCCTTAAATTCTCTGTTTCGGCGTGAAAAATTAGCGCCCTCATTTTCTAGGATTCTGCGTGTAAAACTTGCTCTTGCTCCTCGCTTAATTTCATTCACCGCCTTCCTTTCATATAATCTTTCAATTTCATTTTTGATTATTTAAATTTTTGCATTTTTACTTTTTACAATTTTACTTTTGTTTTAATTTTTAACGTTGCTCTTGCTCCTCGCTCTCGCTCCTCCCCTCGGCGAGAGCGGGTGCAAGAGCAACTTGCTCTTGCTCCTCGCTCTCGCTCCTCCCCTCGGCGAGAGCGGGTGCAAGAGCAACTTGCTCTTGCTCCTCGCTCTCGCTCCTCCCCTCGGCGAGAGCGGGTGCAAGAGCAACTTGCTCTTGCTCCTCGCTCTCGCTCCTCCCCTCGGCGAGAGCGGGTGCAAGAGCAACTTGCTCTTGCTCCTCGCTCTCGCTCCTCCCCTCGGCGAGAGCGGGTGCAAGAGCAACTTGCTCTTGCTCCTCGCTCTCGCTCCTCCCCTCGGCGAGAGCGGGTGCAAGAGCAACTTGCTCTTGCTCCTCGCTCTCGCTCCTCCCCTCGGCGAGAGCGGGTGCAAGAGCAACTTGCTCTTGCTCCTCGCTCTCGCTCCTCCCCTCGGCGAGAGCGGGTGCAAGAGCAACTTGCTCTTGCTCCTCGCTCTCGCTCCTCCCCTCGGCGAGAGCGGGTGCAAGAGCAACTTGCTCTTGCTCCTCGCTCTCGCTCCTCCCCTCGGCGAGAGCGGGTGCAAGAGCAACTTGCTCTTGCTCCTCGCTCTCGCTCCTCCCTCGGCGAGAGCGGGTGCAAGAGCAACTTGCTCTTGCTCCTCGCTCTCGCTCCTCCCCTCGGCGAGAGCGGGTGCAAGAGCAACTTGCTCTTGCTCCTCGCTCTCGCTCCTCCCCTCGGCGAGAGCGGGTGCAAGAGCAACTTGCTCTTGCTCCTCGCTCTCGCTCCTCCCCTCGGCGAGAGCGCCTTGTCCTTGTCCTTGTCCTTGTCCTTGTCCTTGTCCTTGTCCTTGTCCTTGTCCTTGTCCTTGTCCTTGTCCTTGTCCTTGTCCTTGTCCTTGTCCTTGTCCTTGTCCTTGTCCTTGTCCTTGTCCTTGTCCTTGTCCTTGTCCTTGTCCTTGTCCTTGTCCTTGTCCTTGTCCTTGTCCTTGTCCTTGTCCTTGTCCTTGTCCTTGTCCTTGTCCTTGTCCTTGTCCTTGTCCTTGTCCTTGTCCTTGTCCTTGTCCTTGTCCTTGTCCTTGTCCTTGTCCTTGTCCTTGTCCTTGTCCTTGTCCTTGTCCTTGTCCTTGTCCTTGTCCTTGTCCTTGTCCTTGTCCTTGTCCTTGTCCTTGTCCTTGTCCTTGTCCTTGTCCTTGTCCTTGTCCTTGTCCTTGTCCTTGTCCTTGTCCTTGTCCTTGTCCTTGTCCTTGTCCTTGTCCTTGTCCTTGTCCTTGTCCTTGTCCTTGTCCTTGTCCTTGTCCTTGTCCTTGTCCTTGTCCTTGTCCTTGTCCTTGTCCTTGTCCTTGTCCTTGTCCTTGTCCTTGTCCTTGTCCTTGTCCTTGTCCTTGTCCTTGTCCTTGTCCTTGTCCTTGTCCTTGTCCTTGTCCTTGTCCTTGTCCTTGTCCTTGTCCTTGTCCTTGTCCTTGTCCTTGTCCTTGTCCTTGTCCTTGTCCTTGTCCTTGTCCTTGTCCTTGTCCTTGTCCTTGTCCTTGTCCTTGTCCTTGTCCTTGTCCTTGTCCTTGTCCTTGTCCTTGTCCTTGTCCTTGTCCTTGTCCTTGTCCTTGTCCTTGTCCTTGTCCTTGTCCTTGTCCTTGTCCTTGTCCTTGTCCTTGTCCTTGTCCTTGTTTTTTTATTTTTTTTTCCTTTTACCTGGTTCGATCCTGGGTCCTCTTCGTCTGCGCGCCTGTCCATTATCCAATGTACTACCGTTGTTTCCCCGTTTTTGTGTCCTTAATGATAATATTTATTCGATATTATCGCCTAGTATGGTGACGTGGCGCCGCCTAGCGACTACAAAAGAAGCTTTGTGTCAGTGATAATATCGTTCGCGTACGGTACATTGGCGTTTGGCACACAGGCTCCACATGTAAGATAGTAGTGATCGAATCGAGGCAAAGGAACCAGAGGAAAAACACAATAAGCATCTTGGTAACTATATATTTGAAAATTACTGAGCAGACCTATTACCAGCCGAAAAAAACCAGCATCGTTGAAGCTGCATTGATAAACAATAAATTTTAATTGAATAGAAGTTGTATTGATGAAAAATAATTGTTGCCGAAATAAAAGCAGGAATGATGACACCAACTTATTCCTGCCTAACTAGAAGTTGGATTGATGAAAAAAATACTGGAACGAGCGAATAATTTACGACGCTTAGAAGATTGTTGTTTTTTGCTGTTGTTGCTGTTGCTGTTGTTGTTGTTTCCTCAGTTTAATCGTATAAAATTAGCGCCTTCATTTTCTCGGTTTGGGCGTATAAAATTAGCGCCCTCAAATTCTCTGTTTCGGCGTGAAAAATTAGCGCCCTTAAATTCTCTGTTTCGGCGTGAAAAATTAGCGCCCTCATTTTCTAGGATTCTGCGTGTAAAACTTGCTCTTGCTCCTCGCTTAATTTCATTCACCGCCTTCCTTTCATATAATCTTTCAATTTCATTTTTGATTATTTAAATTTTTGCATTTTTACTTTTTACAATTTT
>CAMAOG010000353.1:0-16363 GCA_945859605.1 Lumbricus rubellus | reverse complement strand
AATATTGGCATGTTCCTGTATGTATATGGGCCTAAGTTTGTACGTCCTGTGATCAAAATATAGGAAGATAAAAAAGCTTGCAGTTGTCATAAGATCATTAGCAATTTGTGGTTCTTGTAAAAGAGTCTTTGAAAATCTCATTGACTAGAGGAATATGTTTTTAAATTGAGTCATTCGGCTTAAAATAAGTATAGTAACAATTCCGAAGATATACATGTATATCCTTGGAGCATCCACGAGTGTTATTGCTATGGCGATTTCACTTTTTTAGCCTATATATATATATACAGGTATATTTTCTGCAAGACAGACATACAGAATAAGTAAGTAAGTATATATATATAGCCATATGAAAAAGGGTGGCCAGTCCTCTCCCTCAACGTCTCATCCTCCCACCGACAGTGTATGGTCAATGTGTTCATTACAAATGAGTTGGCTATATGGGTGTGGTTTGAGCAGAACTATCGAATCAATTTCTGCCCTGAGAGGGATTTTACCCCCTTTTCCCTCGATCTCTTAATTCATTGACGGTGCATCATGCCAATCATTTGGAATCATTTCACTCTCACGACGCACATTATGAGAATTATAAGAAAAATAATTGGGGTATATATAAGACGTTGACTTTTGTGGAGTTTGGCCCAGTTTGGGTTGGGTGTATAACGAAGACTTTACTATGGGAAACTAAGAAATTATGGGGGTGGGGGTTGAACCTCAAACTTCCGTCAATTCTCACCATGACACCGCTTTTAATTAAAATCTCATTAGCGAGCATGTTTAAAAAAATCTCTAACCACCTGTCTATGTACCACCCGCCTTCCGTCAATGTGGGGTTGTTATAGGGCATAGACAGGGGGTGGACCAGGGACGTGAAGAGCAGGAGTTGCTTGATCGCGTGTTATGATAGTGGTTTTATTTAAGTTGACGTGTTGTGTGTTTGTCGTTGTCGATCAACGAAACGAGTTGAATAAATTAGTTTTGAAATCTGATACAATCGTCAACTGACGGATGGTGGGGGGTATGAGGGGGGCTGTTCATTGCTCCGTCGTGTGTGGTCCTTTGACGAGATGTCTGTGTCTCTGTCTGTCTATGTCTACCCTTATCTGTCTGCTTGTCTGTTTGTCTGTCTGGGTGTCTCTCTATCGGTCTGCTCATGTCCACTATATATAATCCATCTGTCTGCTGTCTTACAGATTGTAAGAACACAGACAACGTCTTTGTTTTTTTCTAGTGTCCGTCTGTCTGTCTTTCTCTGTTTGTGTGTCTGTTTGTGTAGCATGTATGTCTGTATGCTTGTCTGTCTGTCTTTCTGTCTGTCTGTACACATGTATAATTTTTCTGACCATATAATCATCATGATGGATACATTTACATTTTCATAAATGTTCATATAATACATTTACCATTATATTCGCTCAACAGGCAGTCTTGTGTACACGAAAGAATATCAGTTGAACTGAGAATATAAACATGTCTGTCTGTAATATACATGTATGTATATCCAACTCCCTGTCTCTCCCCGTCTGCCTGTCTCCTTCTGTCTGTCTGTCTGTCTGTCTGTCTGTCTGTCTGTCTGTCTGTCTGTCTGTCTGTCTGTCTGTCTGTCTGTCTGTCTGTCTGTCTGTCTGTCTGTCTGTCCAGGGACGTAACTAGGATTTTTCGTTTGGGGGGGGGGGGGCTTAAGCCTTAAGTATGACCAATGCTTAAAGTGTAAAAGATGAAGTGCCAGGGCGCTGTAATGTAATTGGTCGTGAGTGGCGGCGCCGATGGCGCGAAGTTGCGAGTGCCGAAGGCACGAAGCCCGTCCCGACTAGGGGTCTGGGGGAGCGCCGTAAGCTCCCCCGCGGGGTCTGGGGCGGAGCCCCAGCGACCAGCGCATTTTTGGCTGTGTCGACCTCAAATGGAGCCATTTTAAGGCTCTTGTTTGCTAGCTATTTGTGAACGAAAAAGTTGCGAAAATTGTAAGAATAAGTCGTTTTTCAGTGTCGCAAGGCTCAAGTTACCAGGATAACAATAAAGTTTTGTCTTTACCGTAAGCTCCCCAGCGGGGTCTGGGGCGGAGCCCCAGCGACCAGCGCATTTTTGGCTGTGTCGACCTCAAATGGAGCCATTTTTAGGCAGTTATGGCCGGTCGTCCGTAACTGCATGTACGCCGTCCATGCGGTAGTCTATTTAAATTAGCCGTAAGCATACAACGGCTTGATTTCATTTGGGGGGGCTTCAGCTTCGTTTGGGGGGGGCTTAAGCCCCCCCAAGCCCAACGCTAGTTACGTCACTGCATGTGTCTGTCTGTCTGTCTGTCTGTCTGTCTGTCTCTCTCTCTCTCTCTCTCTGTGCTCTGTCTACACGACGTGTATACTTTTACCTCATGATGTATATGTAATTATATGACTTCACATCATCAGTTTTCCCATCTCAAGCGCATCAATATCTCACGCTCAAAACACATGTCGTGACATTTACCATTCAAGAAGTCAAACGTTCGCTTCTCATGCAGCCCTCAAATATTATCACCAATATTATATAAGATATCGTGATGATACCGTGCTGCAGTATGTATCAGTGTTTATTTTTGTTTAAGTATTCATGGTTGAAAATATATAGGGCCTATTATGTTTCTATACTTTTATATCAATGTATAAGTATGATAGTATACGATACAATGTAAGCTTAGTTGAATGCATGTATACGCATGCAAACAAGCAGGCTCTGAGATATCTTACACTCGCAGAAGAGTTCAGGTAATGGGAGCCGGACATTTACCCCCCGGACATATTCTCCCCCGGACATATTCCCCCCCGGACATTTACCCCCCCGGACGTTTTCCCCCCGTTTTTGACTAGGACATTTACCCCCCCCCCGGACAATTTCTCCCTCTCTGTACATATAGGTTAGGCATCGTGATGATCGGTTAGGATTAGGTTAGGCATCGTGAGGGTCGGTTAGGGTCAGCTTAGGCATCGTGAGGGTCGGTTAGGATCAGGTTAGGCATCGTGAGGGTCGGTTAGGGTTAGTGATAGGGTCAGTGCAGTCATTAATTAACACAGGTTAGGCATCGTGAGGGTCGGTTAGGTTCAGGTTAGGCATCGTGAGGGTCGGTTAGGTTCAGGTTAGGCATCGTGAGGGTCGGTTAGGTTCAGGTTAGGCATCGTGAGGGTCGGTTAGGGTTAGTGATAGGGTTAGTGCAGTCATTCATTAACATCTATAAGGACTCTTATAAGGGGGGATGTCCTAGGTCGGGGGAAAACGTCCGGGGGGGGGGGGTAAATGTCCGGGGGAATATGTCCGGGGAGGAATATGTCCAGGGGGAAATGTCCTACATCCTCAGGTAATATATCGGAAATTTCAGGCAACCGGCCTGAACTGGTTCAGGTCCTATGGGACGGTTGAACTTTCAGGTAAGATGCCTGAAGTTCAGGAATTTCCCTGAACTATAGTTCAGGTCCAAATGAGACATTGGAATGTTCAGGCACATTGCTTGAAGTTCAGGATTCTTCCTGAACCAGTTCAAGTCCAAATGGGACGGTCTAATCACTTTCAATTACATTCGGAGAAAGTCCGAGAACCAGAGATTTTAATTAACAGAATATACCGCAGTAGATGCATGTATGCAGCTTGTATTATCCATAGGCCTGTACATTTATATCTAGAAATTAGATGTTTCTATATAGTATACTTATGCCCACTTACACAACATTTTAGTATATAATTTAGTCACAAACAACACTTCTAACTGCATTCACAAATCTACCTTCACACGTGTTAGGCGCATGAATATACACAAACTTTTCGTATACAATGGATTATTTTATCAAGTTCTGAAAATCATAAATAAATGAGTAACACAACTGTTTTTCATGTCGTGCTGTCTGATATCAATTTCAACCGTGTGATGCCTGAAATTTATATAGCGCCCTTTCGAGAAGTCTATACTAATGAGAGTTGAAGGTTAGTTGGGGTATAAATTCCCAAAAGTGTCATTGTGTGCAAAACAAGCGATTAATTCTCATGAATCTTTTTCACCGACTTTTGTCATCACTGCTATCATGCATCTATCATCCATTTAGAAGACACATGGAAACGATTTGACCGTTGTCTTGACGACACCGTTCAGCCCGAACAGTTCCATTCGATCGCGGTTGTCATGACAACGGCTCGGACTCGCGGTCGCTGTCGTCGGGCTGCATGCCGAACGTTCAGCGTCGCGGTTGCCTAGCGACGACTTCTCGGCGCCGGACGACGTCGTTTCCATGGCAACAACGACGTCGCTGCAGCTGACGTCATCGTCGCTTACGTCATCGTCAATGTCGATCTCGCTCGGCTCCCGTTCTGGTCGGCCGTAAACGGTGCAGTCCGGAGAAATGTTTGCGCAATCCTCTTCATCCTCTTCTTCATCATCTTCCTCGTTGTATTCCTCCTCCTCCTCCTCTTCCTCTTCGTCTTCCTCCTCCTCCTCCTCGTCGTTTTCCTCAGTCCGACCCAGCTGGACCTCGGTGTTGATCGCCACTGCCCCCAGTGGCCTGCACGGACGGCAGCAGACCCCCGCCGCCACCGGTGACCCTGAGGCGCTGCTGCTGTTGCACGCCTGTCCGATGAAGTGGCGGATCTCGCTGAAGTACGACTCCTCTCGGTCAAGGTCGAGGTCAGCTGCGTTGGCGTTGGTTGGCATCGGAGGAGAGACGGAGGCGTCTGGCGGGTGAGGTGAGTCGACGACGTTCGGTCCCTCAGACTCATGCTTCTTCAGATGACGGTCGAGATTCGTCTGCTGACCGAAACATCGGTCGCACAGTGGACACTTGAACGGCTTCTCTTTGTTGTGGATGTTGCGAACGTGACGCTGCAGGTTCGACGAGATGCTGAACGAACGTTCGCAGTACTTGCACTTGTACGGCTGTTCGCCAGTGTGCGTTCGCAGGTGGCGGGTCAGGTTCGCAGAGCGAGGGAAGATCTTCCCGCAGAAACGACACGAGTAGCGGTCTTTCAGTTTGCCACCAAGTCCCGGTCCGTAGTGTGGCCCCAGGGCACCCGGACCACCTGGAGGCTTAAGGTGGTGCAAAGGGGATAGACCGTTGAGGGCGGCCACACGATGCGCCCCCGATCCCGGAGACAGACGGGGCATGGTACCGGGTGGACAGGAACCGCCCTGGGGTTGTTGGGGAGGCGGGGGCAGCATTGGGTAGGCGCCTGGAGGCACGTGGAACTTGTGGCCGAGGGTAAGCATCCTTACGGCTGCCTCGCGGAACCCCATGAACTTGGACTTGTCGGCTGCGGCAGCGGCGGCGTGAAGATGACGGCGGTAGAGTTGCTCAAAGAAAAGGTTGTTCGCCGGTGGGGGTGGAGGTGGTGGTGGTTGGTGGTGGTGTTGAGGTGGTGGACCGTGGTGTCGAACACTACAGAAGATGGGGCTCGTCTCCTGACCTCGATGGCTCTGTGCGGCAGTTAGATGAGATCGGTGAGGTACGTCCATGCATGGATGCACCGGGTTCTTCTTAACAGGCGACGGTCCTTGCCGTTTCTTCTCTGACGGAGGACTGGTTGGTCTCACGCTGAGGTCCAGGGGCTGCTCCACTGCGCCACCACCGAGGGTCGATCTGAACGACTCCACACCCACACCGTTCCCTGCCCTCACCAAGACGTCGCCCCGTGTTGTTCGAACTCGGTAACGCATTCTGGCTTTGCGGACGGCGAGTTTAGCCCGACGGAGAAGACGGCGCTCCTGACTGGCGCTGCGTCCGAGCTTCCGGTAGTCGAAGTGACCGATGTTGAGAAAGCCTTCGAGTCGCGCCTTAGGATGCGAATGCTGCTGGTGCTGCTCGGAAGCCAGTGGAGGGCTCGGTGCTGCGTCAGAATCATCGCAGTCAGAGATCGTTTGACTGCGACTGTTCTCCTCCTCCTCGCCATTCTCGTTCCCATCATCGTCAGTACTATTCTGCACACTGTTGTTGTTGTTGTTGTTCTCGCCGCTCGTCAGACTCGACGCATCGTCAACGGTGTTTGATCTCCTCTCAGTGACCACCTCACCCAACTCGGTGCGTCCGTCACCCGTGCGTTCGTCCACCGATGATCGAGGGACGATCCTCTTGTGTGCGTCGAACTGCAGGAGGGACCCCTGACCGATCACGCTGGCTGCGGAGACGGTTTCCATGGCAGCTGCCACGCCAGGGGGACAGGATGCGGACGAGAGGAACTTGGCATTTGGGAAGGGAGGCAGGACGAACATTCCGAGGTGATGACCGGGCGGGTAGAGAGAGAACGGAGCGGCTGCTGGGGGTGGCAGGTGAGGGTGGTAGAAGGGGTACGAAGCCCTCAGCGGTGGACGGTAGAAGTTCATGAAGGCGGCTGCCGCCAGTGACTGGTGGTTCTTTGGCGAAGTTGGACCAGGAAGTGGCAGCAACGGGAGAGACTTTTCCGCGGCAAGTGGAAGACCCATGGGAGGGTAGACGTAGCGCGACACAGCGGCGGCCGCGCTGGGCTGCTGCGAGTGGTGGTGGGACGCGTGGAGGTGGGACGTGTGGTGGTGGTGGTGTGGTGGGTGATGGTGATGGTGGTGGTGCAGGACACCCTCGCAGAACCTCTTGTGCTTGCTGAGGGAGGTCGTCGTGGAGAAGGCCTGGCCGCAGTCGGAGCATTTGATCTGCTGCCGGCAGTCCGCGTGCATCCTCTTGTGCCGGCAGAGATTGGAGAACTGCGTGTACGCCTTCAGGCAGACCTCGCACTGGAAAGGTTTAATGCTGCTGTGGATGTGCTGGTGTTGCTTCAGGCCGCTAGACGTCGCGAAGGCCTTGCCGCACTCCGGGCACGTGTGGGACCGGGCGCCCACGTGGGCTGACCGGATATGACGCTGCAGGTTGCTTGGATCGGTGAACACCTTGTCACAGTTCTCGCAGGCGAACGGATGACGCGAGGAAACGCTGGTACAGTCCTGCAACATGACCAAACCACCAACAAATGAAACATCCTATTATGGTATTCAGTGGACTTTGATGGCCTTGGTCTTTTTGTTCTGATGTCTTTGTATTACGAAAAATCTATTGCGGTACAAAGCTGTTTTTTTAACATTGTATTCTATTGTTTGTCGTCATTTTCGAGTATGTGTGCATACATGACATTGTATACATGTGTTGTGTGTATGTATATGTGTATGCAAATTTGAATGAATCCATGATGTACTTGCATGTATGACATGCATGCACGTCATATATGTTTGATTGAATATGTTTGGTTGAATATAAAGTTAAACGCATAGCCTCCTTAACTAATTGGTTCATTCATTTTATGGAGTGATATTGCGCTTTTCAAGAAACCGGGAGCGCTCAAAGGCCAGCCGCGGCAAAAAAAATACTTAGGCCTAATTGTTTATAAAAACAGAGTTTGATTGACTAGAGGAAAATAATAGCATATTGGTTAAAATATCCGACACGCAGTAATCAAATAAGTAAGTAAGAATACATAAATAAATAAATAAATACGTTAGTGAATTAGTAAGTAAGTAAGTAAATAAGCAACTAAGTAAGTAAGTAAGTAGATAAGTAAATAATTTGGCAACTAAGCAACCAAGCAAATAAGTAAGTAATTAAGTAGGTGAATAATTAAGTAAATAAGCAAGTAAATAAGTAAGTAAGCAAGTAAGTAAGTAAGCAAGTAAGTAAAAGCGTTGACGTACGGAGATTGTGTCGAAGATGCTGTACGATTGGTTTGAGTCGGTGTTGCTGTCAGGTTCGATGATGTCATCAGTTAATCCTCTCGACGTATCATGTATCATTGCCACCGAATGAAGAGAGAAGCAGCTGACCAACCTACAACAATAATTTATTATATTAAAGTTTAGAACCATGTATGTATGTATGTATGTATGTATGTATGTATGTATGTATGTATGTATGTATGTATGTATGTATGTATGTATGTATGTATGTATGTATGTATGTATGTATGTATGTATGTATGTATGTATGTATGTATGTATGTATGCATGTATGTATGTATGTAATACTTTGTATGTATGTATGTATGTATGTATGTATGTATGTATGTATTTATTATGTTTGTATAATTTGTATATAATTTTTATTATGTATTATGTATACATAAACGATTAAACGTGTGTTTGAAACGTGTCGGTGGTCTTCCGCCTTACAGACATACATGTATACTTCACCGGTGCTAACTAGATTTCTGCTTGCAGTGTGGATACGTTTTCTTCTCATGTCCTTTGCTTTGACTCCCCGTCGATATCATCGTGATTTATGCATATTTCAATTCTTCATACCCTCCTGCCAATGCCCTGCCCGGGGCCTACACGAAAGGCCCTGGTCGTCGTCGGCGCTCGCTTGATAGAGCCACAGGGTGCCGTCATGCGCTTCACTCGCATGCGATAGATGGCGGGATCTGTTTTCTTGCTATTAAACAAGGGTGCACACTTGAAAAGACCCGCACGCTTAGCCACCCGCAAATCTACAACAACTGTTTTATGTATATGGCATTAACCTGTCAGTGGCGCTTTGTGTTGCACGGTTGTATAATGTATATGCGTGTTGTCAACACTGCAGTGCAACATTGGCGGATTTAGTACAATAAGCGAACGAGACAATGGAATTTGAATGGTACAATGTAGAGAGCGGAAATGGGGAGATTGTCCATTTCGAATAATTATGTCATCATCATAATCAGCACCGCCGTCGTCGACGTCATTATCATCGTCGTCGACGACGTCGTCATCATCATCATCATCGTCGTCGTCATCGTCATCGTCATCATCATCATCGTCGTCGTCATCATCATCATCATCATCATCATCATCATCATCATCATTATAATAATCATTATCATCATTATCATCATTATCATCATTATCATCATTATCATCATCATCATCATCATCATCATCATCATCATCATCATCATCATCATCATCATCATCATCATCATCATCATCATCATCATCATCATCATCATCATCATCATCATCATCATCATCATCATCATCATCATCATCATCATCATCATCGTAATCGTCGTCGTCATCGTCATCGTCATGGTTATCGTCATCGTCTTCGTCACCTTCGTCGTCGTCGTCGTTGTCGTCGTCGTCCTCCTCCTCCTCCTCCTCATATCATCATTGTCATCGTCATCATCGTCGTCATCATCATCATCATCATGATCATCGTCATCGTCGTCGTCATCGTCACCATTATCATCATCGTCATCAGCAATATCATCATCATCAACAGCAGTATAGCAGTTGCAGGATATCAACAGCAACCACTATGCCACAATCCGCATCATTAACCCTATGGCTACCAAGCTTTTTTTAACACTGACTACCAAAAGGGTGGTTACCACCCCCCTGGATTTTGGGTTTGGTTTGAGATATCATAACTTGTAATACACCAATGGATTCAGCATTCATTTCTGCACAAAATGATATATTTAGGTTTAATATATATGAATGCACCTCGAATTTATAAACAAATTCCATGAGCACCAGTAGATTCCACAAAAGGTGTACTTACGCATAAGTAAAATGTTGAATTCTGTGTGTAGAACATGATTTATGTATACAAGAACAGTTTATATATAGTAAAGTCAAATATTCAACTATAAAGACTAGTCATAAGTCTTTTTTAGGTACAATCAAAAGAAAAAAGCATCCATATCTTTCGAAAAATCAACATGAAACAGGAAATTTTGCCATTGTCGGTTTGCGTCGTATAAAAAATCGACATTTTCACACATTTTTATTTATTTTGAGCACTTCCGGTCATCAAAAGACAAATTAATTGGTATTAAAAGATAGCCCTAAATCCCCTCTATAGAATGACATAAATTATTTTACTTAACAATTAAATTATGGATATGTTATAATAGAAAAAACATGTAAATTTTACGAAAATAAAACACCTTTATATATATTTTAATTTATTTTGAACACTTCCGGTTGTCAAAAGACAACTCCGTAACCACCAAAATTTAGCCCCACATTCCCTCTATAGAATGGTATAATTTGTTTTTCTTAATGTTAATTGAGCCAGATATAGACGAAAATCTAGGGGGTGTGGTATCCACCCCCCCCTGGTGCCTCGGGTATAATGGGCATAACTTTTGAACGGTGTGAGGTATCGTCTCACATTTTACCTCAAAATGTGTGACAATGGACCCCTTATAACTTAGAAATTCAAATTTTTATTCCATATGGAAAAAGTTTGAAATCGAAAAATCCTAGGGGGTGGATACCACTCCCCTCTCATTGGTAGCCCGAGGGCCAACATAAGTTGCTATAACTTTGGTTGTATAATATCCATGCAGAGCTGATCATTAATTATCATTTGTTTTGATGCATGTATTGTATAGGCTATTATTATTTTATGGCTACACCAGCTAGCGGGACTTTTGTCCTTTCTTCAAGATCAGCCCTTGCATTGTAACCAATGCGTTTGACAGAGATTTTAAATAATATGTCCTATCATGTAAGATGTTAGAACTGTTTTTCAATTCACGGATGAAATTATATGGCCTATAAGGCCCTATACCATATATATATATATATATATATATATATATATATATATATATATATATATATATATTATAATGTATAATATATACGGCGATATTATACTGCAGGGAAACACATTCCATTTTGATTGGGCTTCGAATTAAAGATATATTCATTAATATTTCAGACGAACCTTTCCAGGATGAAGATTTTCCTGTCCACAATCCGGGATAAGTCGGATGATTGTTCAGAGGTAAAGAAGACGGCCTGGAAAGAGGTGCATGGAAAAGCGTACAATCATTGGGATTTATTATATATGGAGATTATGATCGCATTAAAATGAGTTCCGACTGAAGATGCGTTGGCGTGTGTTAGATTTCGATGAATCATCGGTTTCTAGGAATCTGATGAGATCATTTGGATGACTGACAATAGAGTCAACTCTGCGAAGAAGACAAAAGAAATCATCATAGCATATATACATCATCAACATTGCCATCGGCATCAGCATCATCATTATCGTCACCGTCATTGCTATCCTCGTCATCGTCATCGTCATCGTCGTCACCGCGCGGTCATCATTACCATCATAATCATAATTATCATCGTCGTCGCCATTATCATCGTAAGCGTCATCATGCATCATGTAGTCAAGATTTGTTTACATCATGACCATGGCAGAACAATCACATAAGCAACAACAACAACAATTATCATCATCAGCAACGACAACAACAATTATCATCATCAGCAACAGCATATTCATGAGTCTCTTCATAATTATATCGACATGATTGGCCTTCACACAACTCAGGCCATGGCATATATACATGCATGGCATAATTAAACTGGAATTGCAAGTTTGTTGTGCAGCACTATACATATACTTCAGTCTGGCGCTCTGAGCGACCTCTCTATCTTATCTGCAGGATGATTTATATTGCACATGCAGGTGTATTGTAGATTGTAGTATAATAGTCACACATTATGGTCGAAAATGTTGCTATAGCCTATGTATACTATCATTCTGTTTCTGCATTTGTTTTTTATCATTGTGCAGCACCACTCGGTGAGCTCTCCTCCTCCTCCTCTTCCTTTTCCTCCTCCTCCTCCTCGTCGTCGTCGTCCTCCTCGTCTTTCTCCTTCTCCTCTTGTTTCTCATCCTATTTTCCGTGTCCTCTCTCCTCTTCCTCATCATCATTATATAATATCGTCATCAGAATTGTATAATTTTAAATACAATATAAAGAGCTAAATTAAAAGATATATATAGGCGCATCACCATCAGCAGCATAATTACGAATCATCATCACCGTCGTCGTCGTCGTCATCATCATATCATCATCGACATCATCATAATCACCATAATCATCATCGTCGTCGTCGTCATTAAAATCATAATTATCATCATCGTCGTCATCATTATCATCATCATCGACATCATCATAATCACCATAATCATCATCGTCGTCATCGTCGTCATCATCAATTTAGGTTAATATTGGAAAACGGAAGAGTAATGTTTCATAGTTAATGAGATGAGTGAACAATATTTGATTTTATCATCATGCAATGAGATGAAGAATTGATTATTTATAAGACAGCAAGAAATAAAATAAAGGTTTGACATCCAAAGCTCATGAGCTGATAAAATAAATTCAATTCAATAAATAGAAATCTAATGCAGACGACAAAGAACGATCGACGGAATCTCAAAGATTCACAAGATTACATCCTGCAGATTTACTGACAAGCAACGAGCAGCATATACATATATATACATATAGTCATAAATGCATATATATATATATAATTATATAGAAGATTAATTGGATCTTCAGATGAACTGCCGAAGAGTGTCTGAAATATCATTTTCCTTTGGCTCTGCATGCATATACAAAGGTGGGTATATACATCCGGGAATAAACCGAATCCTCTCCCTCGCCGTAGGCTATATATATACTCTGCCACCGACACTGTACGGTCGATGTACATATTATAGCTCAGTTGGCTATAAAGGCGACGGGCAGCCTTGGATCGGACAGAAATCTCAATTTATTTCTTGGTGTTTAACCGCATATATTTTTCGGTCAACATATAAAACTGCGCTAAAGAAGTCAATCAAGTAAACTTAGATGACGTCTACTCTGACATTAATATATAGCAACCGGACTCGGATCTCCCTATAGCTTGGATAATACCCCTTATAGAAAAGTCTTTAATCTATAGCCCAATTGGTTTGGGGAGATTTTGAGGGGTTTGGGGTAGGGGGGCTGCGGGGACGCCAACCGATCACCCATGCAGACACCGATGTCATCCTTTGACCGGAAATTTGTCTGCCGACTTTTAAAATTCTTTTTGTCCAAATTTCCGAGAAACAAGTGTATAGTAATTTTTTTACTTTTAAAGCTGATGACCTTTTTTTAGTAGGTATACTTTACTGATGAGGAGCCGAATTCTTCTCACGGATAAACTTGACATAATATTATATGCTGGGGGTTGGGAATGTTGCGTTTATCATTTTTCTTGGAGGGGAATTGTACGTGAACACGTGAACAGCAACTCTCGGATTACTTCCGGGAAATCTCATTCCTTGCAATGGGATGCTTCCTCCCAGAGACGTCTAGACTATACACATCAAGAACTTTCCTTAGTCCTTGAACAATGGACAGCCCTGAATCTCACTCGGCGCGGCGCTCGCAAATAAGCTTGTGCCCAGCGCTTGGCTTTAAAGTTGCGCTTAGGAAGTTAAAAGATTACGATTACGATTACGATTACTTACCGTAAGTTTACCGTGTGGCTGCTTATGAAACGTAGAAGCTGAAAACGCAAAATGTCGTCTTACAATAATAGTCCGCTTTTCTACAGAGTTACTTGGAAGATCAGCTACGACTGAGACGATTGGCTTATGACTCGTCCCTAGAAGCGCACACAGTAGCTCGTCGCTCAACCGCCCTCCCTCCCTACGCCCCACTCCTTCCGCTCTCTGTCCCTGTCCCTGTCTCTGTCTCTGTGTCTATTCCTCAAGACAGGATGCGGCCGCTGTCAGGCAAGCAGCGCCCCTTGCGACGACCCGGATAAGTGACAGCGGTTGGTCGCTGCTTTCATCTTCCATGCAGTCCTCTCAACGCTAAAGCATTCGCCGTCTTTAATTACTCGCCTGATAATTACGCCCGCAGCGCCGCCGGCCAATCGCTGCCGAGAAACGCCGTCTTCGGAGGCGGGGCTAGACGATGGGCGGAGCGAGGAACGGGTGATTGACAGCGACCATGGTGGATGGCTATATGGTGGCTGGTTGGCATGCACGAGCGCATGGCGGTGGAGAGACGACTGCTGCTCTCGGTGGCAATTGATAGAGATATTGAATCGGAGGAAAGCAATAAGCATTATCTGTGATCGAAGACAGATTGACAGACAGAGACACAGACAGACAGACAGACAGACAGACAGACAGACAGACAGACAGACAGACAGACAGACAGACAGACAGACAGACAGACAGACAGACAGACAGACAGACAGACAGACAGACAGAGGCACTGACAGACAGACAGACAGATTGACAGACACACACACACACAGACAGACAGACAGACAGACAGACAGAGGCACAGACAGACAGACAGAGGCACAGACAGACAGAGGCACAGACAGACAGATAGACAGACATGCAGGCAGACTGACCGAACTGTCGCGTGAAAAGGACAGAGAAACGGAAGGAAAGGCACAGAAGAAAAGACACAAGAATAGCCTACATGTATACTTGCACATGTGCACAATGTGTATACGTGCACGAACTCAGCTTTTCACTCCACAACTGTGCACTGAGCACTCCTTATAGGACCTTAGCCATACAGTCCATATCGATACAATACTTAGCCATAATATACGTTCCTTAGCCATTTTGACGCCAGCTTCTTTCCCCTATTTAGCCATGCACAATATATTTAGCCATGTATGCATGCACTATATATTTATAGCCACCTATAGCATGGATGCACGTCCGTTGACCGCATACAAATTCTGTTCGTCTCTCGCATGCAATTGCATCGATCTGTCGCGTTGTCTGGATTTCTCACGTCTCAGCTCATCGCTCTATATCTATATTTATAATAGATATCCATCCCTCCGATTAAGCCAAGCTGCAGCCTGCGGCACAATAAAACTGTCTAAAAGACCTTTCTTCAAAACGGCGAAACAAACTTGCCGCCAGAATTCAATCAGTGCTTTACAAATGTCTCTCTGCATAATGCACGTGCATGGTTCGTAGTCATGCACGTGACCTTGAATATGTTATGCAATGTATACATGTAAGACCATGCACTGACCCTGCATGCTGTCAATATATATATATATATATTATATATATATATATTATATTATTATTATTATGTATTATATTATTATTATTATTATTAACTATATATACCATGGACTACAATCTTGTATCCATGCATGGCAGACTGAAAACTATAATAGTGAATAGTTGGTTTGATCATAATATACACTGCAGTGTCCCAATAAATCGGGCACCCTTTTTATAATGTGAATAAAACAGGCAAATCTTAATCGATTTTCAAAATTTCAAAACTGTTTTTATCCTGAGATAATTATCTTACACTGATTCAAATATGAAGTTTCTGGCATGAATATTGACGTCACAATTACGTCATTTGCATCAGAGAATTCAAATGTTAACGCCATTCTCCAACGATTTTTGTTGACATTTAGTTTCAATATGTAAATTAACGACGTCATTATGACGTAATTTTTTAGTGAGGGCCGTTCATAAATTACCAATTTGTAGATAATTATCTCAGGATAACAACTTTTTTGAAATTTTGACAATCGATGAATATTTACCAGTTTTATTCACATTATAAAAAGGGTGCCCGATTTATTGGGACACAGTGTATACATAAATTATATATGGGTCAAGGCTGCATTGTTGCTGTTTAATGACACTTTGATAAAACAAAGATGATCAGTGTCGCCCTCCTCCTTTTTTCAGAATTGGAACTGATACTGCAAAAGTGCGAGCAATGTCTGACTTGTTGTTCAAGGCATATATGCTATACAGCCAAATTTCAACACGACGTCTACATTCAGCGTTTTCGATATGTTGAGAGCGCTATTATATATCACTAGCTGTACCCGGCCACGCGTTGCTGTGGCAGAAAAGACCGTCCTCCCCTCCCCATCCCCTCCCCGCCCCCTCCCCCGCCCCCTCCCTCCCCTCCGTCCCATCTCCCCGCCCCGCCCATTCGCCCCCTCCCACCGTTCTCCTCCCCCGCCCTCCTCCCCTCCCCTCCTTCCCCTTCCCTCCCCCTCCCCTCCTCTCTTCGCGCCTTCCCTTCCTCTCCCTCCCCTCCGCCTTTTCCGACAGCGACATATGCGCTATCGCGACTTTTGGGCGACTCTACAACGTGATTTCGCGGCAAAGAGTTTCCGAAGTGTGGCAACCCTGATCATCTCGCGACTTTTGGGCGGCTTTACAACGTGATGTCGCGACAAAAACGTTTCCGAAATCTGGCAACCCTCATGGACGTTGGGAAGTGTATAATTTCAAAATGGCGGTGGAATGGAATTAAAAGTTCTCTTTTTGTGGAAAAGATTGGGTTTTTCGGGAAAAAAGCATAATATAACACGGTTCTATTGGAATGGAAGGTTTTGTAAAATTTTCAAAACAATCGGTCCGTCAGTTTTCGAGAACACTCCTTACATACGGTTGGAAAGTTTCATTTTTATTTATATAGATAACAGATGCCCTGAACATTCAGCATACCTTTATTTAGTAAGTTCTGGACGATTATAAATAAACACCTGTCTAAAAAATTTAATCTGCTCTCCACATGTATAATAATAATT
>CAMAOG010000352.1:25000-29314 GCA_945859605.1 Lumbricus rubellus | reverse complement strand
TATATAGATATAGATATATTTACTTATTTATTTATTTATTTCGGAAATTTATTTAGCGCCTCTTCAAGGTAGGCTACTCAGAAGCGCTCCCGATCCAACCACGGCTAAGTAATACAGTTTTTAGGTTCTTAAAGAACAGAGCGGAGTGACTTCTGGGAATTAATCACAATGTAACAGGAAGACCATTCCAGGTGATAGGACCAGCAACAGAGAATGAACGACGCTGTCGCATAGCAGTCCGCGAGCGAGGAACCAGAAGCTCAATATGGTTCGCCGATCGAAGGGTGGATCGACGCTGAACTCCTAATATAATTACGTAGGTCTATAGTTATGCCGAGAGTGAGATAATTGAGGCATGCCAGATGTTGGTAATGATGGCTCTGAGACATGTCATATATTCAAGACCAATTTCTACAAAAGTCAGCCTTGATGCCAAAAACAGGGGCTCACAATAATTGGAACCTCAGTGACCTCACAACAGTAGGCCTACCTGGGATTAGAAAGTTACCGTATTGGACTTGTCTTTCTGATGTGTTATATAAAGAAGCCGACAATATTATTGTGGATTGGAGTACAGATCCGACTATTTCCACTCCTCTTTTCAATCAGACCATGACTTATGATAGATTTGAACTCATAGGCCTACCAAAATCTAGCATAATTGCAATATGAAGGTTTGTCTGAAAATGACAGGCTTTTCAAGCTGGGTGACATTTGCAATTCCGGAATATTATGCTAATTTCACGATTTCAAGCATACATACATACATACATACATACATGCATACATGCATACAATGTACATACATACATACATACATACATACATACATACCTGCATGCATACATACATGCATGCATGCATGCATGCATACATACATACATACATACATACATGCATGCATGCATGCATGCATGCACGCACGCACGCACGAACGCACGCACACACACACACACACATACATACATACATACATACATACATACATACATACATACATACATACATGCATGCATACATACATACATACATACATACATACATACATACATACATACATACATACATACATACATTAATGCATACATACATACATACGCACGTGCGTACGTATACATACTTATATAAAAAAAAATTAAAATGTGCATTATACATGCAGGCATATTCACTGTTCACAATCACGCATCTACAAGAATCTAACATTAATACTCTCTTGATATATATATATATATATATATATATATGCACTCAATACATGTGGATAATAATAACTAAAGTAAAAGTAAAATATTATTGGGTAGGGCCAATGTAGTTATTATTTTCGAGCAATTGAAACTTAAACTAAAACTTAAACTCTTACCTGAACAAAGAAGGTCAGAGCGGCAACTCTTTGGCAGCGAAAACTCTTCACAACAATCAAATTCTTCCCGAACGACGAAACTCTTCACAACAGCCAAATTCTTCACGATCGACGAAACTCTTCGCAACGGACAGCTCCAACGAGTAAAAGCCCGTTGATTTAACAAAGGGACTTGCTCCATGGGATACGATATATATATATATATATTTATATATGATTTCAGCGGGTACATTTCCGGGGCAAAGTCGTTATAGGTGGTCGTTATCAGCGGAGGGGTCCCTATGAACAGCTGCAGAGATTAACGACATGGCAGGCGGGTTTAAACCGCCGCAGCAGATCGTGTAAATGAAACCAGTAGCACCCCCTCCGTCATGCTGATTACAGACGGTTTTGCATAACTGCATTTTGGTTGTTTGTTCCTATAGTCTATATATATATATATATATATGAGTTTTCATTCAATTTTCCACAATAATTTCCTATATATACGCACATACGCCCGTGCGTACGTATACATACTTACATACATACATCCATACAGAAATACATACATACATGCATGCATACATAAATACATACATGTATATACATACATACATACATACAGAAACATAAAATTATGCATGCACAAATACATATTATATTCGTGCAATACATACATACAAACAGACATATATTCATACACACACACATACATACATACATACATGCATGTATGCATTCAAGCACACATACATACATACGCACATACATACATACATACGCCATAGACCGTAGTCGGGTCACTCTATTAGCTTTAATTGATGTCAGTGCGGCTTTTGATGCAGTTGATCATTCTATCCTGTTCCAACGTCTTTCTATTTCCTTTGACCTAGCTGGCGCTGCTTTAGAATGGCTTCGTTTTTTCTGTCTGGGCGCACTAACTGTGTGGTATTGGGTGCCTCTAGGTCATGTTGGGTCCCAGCCCCTTTTGGTGTGCTACAGGGTTCAGTCCTGGGCCCTTTGCTGTACACTGTTTATACATCTGGTATTAGTTCCATGCTGTCTGCATGTGGCCTCCTGCACCAACTCTATGCTCACGACGTTTTAAGGTGTGGCTGGGCTGGGAGCGCCTATGAGTAGAGAGGCGCTATATGTTATATACATAAATGCATGCATGCACAATTGAGTGCATTAGTCAATGCTTATATTTATATTTCATATATACACACATTTTATCTGCATACATATATACATACTTACATGCCTACATGCATACATACATACATACATACGTAATAAATACATACATACATACATAAGTACATACATACATACATACATACATGCATGCATGCATGCATGCATACATACATACATACATACATACATACATACATACATACATACATACATACATACATACATACATACATACATACATACATACATACATACATACATACATAGATACATACATACATACATACATACATAGATACATATATACATACATACATACGCATGCATGCATGCATGCATGCATGCACGCACGCACGCACGTACGTACGTACGGGGTACGTACGTACGTACGTATGTATGTATGTATGTATGTATGTATGTATGTATGTATGTATGAACTTCATGCATGCATACATACATGAACGGGTGGATAGTTGGCTAGTTGGATAATTGGATAGTTGGCTAGTTGGATGGTTGGATGGTTGGATGGATGGCTTGAAGCCGTAAGGTTGCGGGTTCGGGTCCAGCTCACGTCACCGCGGACGGACCTCGAGTTGTTAACTTTTAAGTGATCAAGAGCTGCGATGTAATACTCAGACGCAGCTATCGAGAGCGTATCTGAGTAATAATTTTGTATGCGCTAAAAAGACTTTGCTGATTCATAGGCTATATATCAACAATAAATATAATGCATAGAATACAGCACAATTATTTATACATATGATACAATGACAATTCGCCAATAGCTTGTACCAATACAGACACGCCGCAGGAGCAGAGACTCATTCTATAGACTGCATCTTGGGTAGGGCCCACTTCGTTATCAACGTATCCGAATGTATTCCCTATAGACACACCATTACCATTACAGTGGTCTTGATGCAGTGAACCGGAATGAGCTACACAGATCATTATCAGGGTTAATTAGTCGATTATCCGACGCATTACGGGGAGACGGCCTACTGCGCATAAATATATACTTGTCGTGGTTGTCGTCGTTATCATGATCGTCGTCGTCTTCATCATCATCATCATCATATGGTCGTCGTTCGCGTTGTCGTTGACATCTTTGCCTTCGTCATTATACTCCTTCACATTCTCATCAACTTTGCTCCGCTGTACTCGTCATCGTCATCGTCACCGTTTTCATCATCATCATGGTTGCTTTCGTCATCGTCATCAACCACCATCACACACACACACACACACACACACACACACACACACACACCACCACCACCACCACTCACACCACAACCAACACTACCCTACCAATTACATCGCCACCACAAACACTATAATCGTCATCATAATCATCATTTTATGGTCATCGTAATAGTCGTCGCCGTCGTCAGCATCATTATCATTTCAACCGCTTCTACTATCATCGTCATCGTCGTCATCATATTCATCATCATCATCAGCAGCATCATCGTCATCGTCATCATTGATTGAGTGTTCGCATATTACGATTATTAGGATTTTCAAATATTCACGAATATTAACGAATATTAAAACTGCCAACGAATATTATATTCGTAAAATATTAGACCTATATTCTTTCAAGAAATTCTTTATTCTTAATTCTTATTTTGTTATTTGTAAAAAGGTTTAACTTTTACTGAATGAATTGTACAAAATTGAGTTATAACCTATGCATAGGCATATATCAGTAAGTGACAATAACTTTAATAGATTTATTGTTAAAAACTTCAAGGTGTGTTCTGGGTCTG
>CAMAOG010000352.1:20000-22500 GCA_945859605.1 Lumbricus rubellus | reverse complement strand
TGAGTTCACAGTCAAGGGTGACACCCAAGTCACGGACCGTGGAAGAGAAAGTAACATCCGGGAAAAGTTGAGCTAGCAGAGGCAGATCAATATTCTCAAGTTGCGACGGCCGCCCAGCCAAATGAATTGTGTCTTACTGGGATTTAAGAGAAGCCGGTTTGACGCCATCCAAGAGGAAAGGACGTCAACAGTCAGGCACATCTGGCGCACAGTGTTAACTGAGTCAAATGGGCTAGAATGTATGTAAGCTTGAGTGTCATCAGGAAAGATCTGGTGAAGGAGCCCCTGGGACTCAAGTAGAGGACAGAGATCAGCCGTGTAGAGAAGAGATAATAGAGGGCCAAGTACGGAGCCCTGAGGTACACCAAAAGGTCGTTATCATGATCATCATGATCATCGTCATAATCGTCATCATCATCATCATCATCATCATCATCATCATCATCATCATCATCATCATCATCATCATCATTATCATCATCATCATCACTAGTATCAATCAACTTCATCATAAATACGATCATCATCATCGTCGTCGTCTTTGTTGTCGTCATCGTCGTATTCAAATCGTCGTCATTATCACCACCAGCATCATCATCATCATAATCATCATCATCGTCATCATCGTCATCATTGCTACTCTCATTTTAATCATTATCGTCAAAGCTATGATCAGCATCATCATCATCATCACTGCTACTTCTTTTACTACTACTGATACTTCTGCTTGTTCGTCGTCGTCATCATGGCCGTCGTCGTCGTCATCATCATCATCATCATCATCATCATCATAATCATCATCATCATAATCATCATCATCATAATCATCATCATCATCGTCGTCGTCGTCGTCGTCATCGTCGTCGTCGTCGTCATCATCATAGCTACTACCACGGTGTCACCGACTCTATCACAGCTATAATATTATACTGTTACTACTACTAGGCTACTATTTCCACTGCTGCCACTACCTATACTCCACAGATGGCGTCTAGTGGCGACGATGTTTAGAAAGTGTTCGCTAGGCTCAATTGGCGCCCCCGCTGATAAAAGACCCTCACGAAGTAGCCTGCCGCATAGGTTGCCAGGCCCTGTTTATTCGTCGCCTGGATAAATTGACCCTGTCTGGGTTTCTCCCCATTTCACTTCCCAATTCCCACCCACTCGGCCCTTCGCCTGCCAAACACAGCATTAGCTGAGACTGAGTGGTTTGGGAACAGCGTGAGGGGTGCTGTGGGGTGAATGCGGGTGGGATGAGTGCGGGGTGGAGTTGTGTGGGCAGGGATGTAAACTGGTGGTGGGGTTGATGGCATTGAGGTGGGGTACAGCGGGAGGTGGGTGTGAGAAGGAGCGAAACTCCGAAATTTACCGGGAAAGGCTGGCTGCCAAAGATGATAGGGCTGGGCGTTTTGCCCTCACACACCCACTTCACCCCACCTCACCCACACCACTCCTGCCAAGCCTACCAAGTAGTAAGCTCCACCTACAGCACACACCGAGCACTCGCTCCAAACCGCCCACCACTCAGCTTACCACCCAACTCACCGCCTAGTCAGCCAAAAAATTCGGTTTTTTGCCCCACTACACCGCCCACTTCGCATCGACCCGGGCCAAAACATTAGGTGGGACTGAGTTGGGGATGGAGTGGGAAGGGTGTGAGTGGGGCGTTGTGGGTGGGTGTGAAGGCGGGTGGGTCAGTTTCCTGTGGAGTTGTGTGGGCTAAGGTGTAAACTGGTGGTGGGGTTGATGGGTATTGGGGTGAGGTGGGGTGAGAGGTGGGTGTAAGAAGTGGCGAAACACCGAAATTTGTCTGGCAAGGCCAGTTGCCACAGATAGTAGAGGCTAGGTGTTTCGCCTTCCCACACCCACCTTATCAAATCCTACCCACACCACCCAATACCAACACACCACTTGAGGGGCTGGGTGTTTCGCCCTCCCACACCCACCTCACCCAAGCAACACCACCTCACCCCACCCACACCCACACCACCTCAACCCACCCATACCCACACCCACTTCACCCCACCCTTACCCACCTCACCCCACCCACACCACCCAAATACCAACCCACCACTTGACCTTACTTCAGGCTGTTTCAAATACCTTCAGATTGATCTAGTAACCTCTGTTTCGCCGTAGTTACCTTCCAGCCGTGATAATAAGCTCAAACTTGCTTCAGCTGTCTACGGCAATATTCATACTTTGGGGTTACGTAGGTTGCTTTGGGGTTACGTAGGTTACTTACGGGGTTTCCTGTAGTTGGCTTATTGCTAAGAGTGTACATTGAATGATTGCCCCAAGCTAAGTCGGAGACTTACAGGTTGGCTGAGATTGCAATCGCAATCGTATCGTAATAATAAAGGACCTCCATATTTCTATAGCGCCCGAATTCGCGTCAACCATACAATTCAGTCATAGCTTATTATTCACATGTCAAACCAAGAAGAAGAAGATGAAGTTTGACTGTTGGGATCTTATACAGTCTGCATGCAGGGAAGAA
>CAMAOG010000352.1:0-15000 GCA_945859605.1 Lumbricus rubellus | reverse complement strand
CTTATCCTTTCTGTTTGATCATAATAATTATAGGATTCCTGTAAACCTCATATCCTATAGGCTTAGACCTCTAGGCCTATTTACCTACTAGATAAGATCAGAGGTAAAAGTCAGTTGAATATAGGCCCTAATAATTGCACCACAACACTAGTGATCTTTTGGGGAAGGAAAAAATTAATGCTAATTTTTTCATCTAAATCTCTTAAATAAAAGAATGTAAAATATATTAAACATTCCGAAGTTTTTTAGGCAGGTCATTAGGCAGGTCGTGAGCAAAATAGGCAGGTCAAATGACCTGCATGCCGCGACCTCCCGTAGCGCCGCCACTGCAGAGTAATAACACGACAAATGGCAAATCGTCATCAATTACGTTCAACTATAAACCCTTTAAATTTGTAAGCCCTAATTGTAACCCACCCACCACATTGGTCGGCGATAGGACTAATTGCGCATAAATCCTTACATCTATAACCCGGAATCGACATTTCTTTTGTGAAGACAGCAGCAATTCGGTTAGAAACTGAGCCGTGCCGGTCTAATACACTATAGCAGCAAAGTGTCTATAGATCTTGCTATAGCAGCTGCGGTGGACTCTGTCCACGCAATTGTAGTCAACCTTTTAAGCGGTTTCGGGTTTCAAAGGCTTTACAGAATCTGATGCATGGCATAGCCTACCAACCCACACGACGCCATCGATTCCGCAATTATCTAACGATTCTGACCGTTGGTATGCAATAATGCAAGCACAATACGAAGCGATAAGGCGTGACTCAAATCATCAGCAACTATACATTGTATTAGCGCCGTGGTCGACAATGAGCGCAGGATATTAACTCCTGGACACAATCTTCAGGATAAAACCCCGTACAACACCCCACCCCAATTAGTCTAGACAAACCCCCGAGAAAACCCATTACCTTATTTCTGTAGTTAATTGGTAAAACACGTTTCATCAATCCAACTTCTATTTAAATGGGAACAATTGTTTTTATCAATCCACCTTCTAATTAAGTAACAATTAACTGTAATCAATCCAGCTTCCATTTAATCACAAATTTGTTTCATCAGTCCAGCTAATAGCAACAGTTGTTTTTATCAATTCAACTTCTATTTTGTCCGGGGGTTTGTCCGGGGGGTTTGTCCGGAGGTTAATATCAGTTCCCCGAGACAACAGTCTATCGATATTGTCAGTGGCCAAGGAACACAATCACTTTCAGTTGTAGAGAAATCAGTACAGAATTTCATGGGGTTCCATCTGGGGTTTTCCATTGGGGGGTGGATGGTGTTTCCAATTAACATGCATGGTCGCAAATTACTCAGAATTAGTTTAAATGTTTCGGAAATTACTTATTTTAGGAGGTTTGAACCTGTGAATTTCCGAAATGCAAAAATAAGATAAAGATAAGATAAAACACGAATATTCTTCATTTGACCAATAATTATTACTGTCCGCATTTTGGTGTACAGCCATAGACCTAATAATAAACATAGGCCTATAGGGGCGTATAATTCACGGTTCTTATAAAGCAGCCACTTAAAAATAGTAGGTCTTTATATATATATATATATTTATATTTTATATTATAAATATTATATTATATATATATAGCCGATAATAATTTATCATCCTTGAAATCTGATGAATTTTTCAGTGTCGTTTATTTCTTTATTCTATTGGTGCATAACAATGTAACGCTTTCATCGTATAACAGTAAAACCGTTCATGTCGTAGGCTATAATAGGCCTATCGATGTAAACAATCTCTGAAATGTTTTCTCCGTTTAATATAATATGATTATTATCATATTATTATGATTATTATCATATTATATTAAACGGTCTGTATACAAATATTCTGATATTAATAACACTATAATCCATAGTTATTGGCTACACTCAAATAGCATATTAGACTAAACCTACTAGGCCTATACAGAACTAGTCGGCCTATTATTGCCTGTTAACTCGTTCCCGCCGGATGGGGTCACCCGTGACCCCATTAACAGGATAGGTATCAAAACAATTCCGGCTGGAAAGGGTTAAGGTCCTATGGCAACTGTAGGCCTAAAGGGGCCTACCATATTCGTTTATTGTACAGGCTCGTTGACACAAAATACAACAAGGTATAGGCCTATACAAAATGCATGGTCTCTAATCATTTCCCACGCTTAAGATGATATCGAAAGCAAACCGGAGAAGCGTGTGGGTTTTTGGTTGAAATCCATTGAGCACTGGAGCTGATACCGGTAAGCAAATATATTTCAATTCCGTTATAGCCGTAAACACTAGCGTCTTCCCAAGTGCTATCATCAAAGTTAGCATTCATCCAATTGAGCGCCTTGCAATCGTTAGTGACTTTCCAGGTGCCATCCGTACGTATGCTGTTGCTGGATGCCAGCAGACGAGCCACGTCATCTGGATCCTTTTCAATCTCAACAGCGATGAGACTGGCCGTCAAAGGTAGAGACACGCTGTCTGCTGTGCACCAATCATCTGCATGGCGTAGTTGGTCGTCTATCAACGTGCCATCGATGTACAGGTGCTTCAAATGGCTGTTGGCCGTGATGCTAAAAACTGTGCACAAAGAAAACCAGCACCACTGCACCAGGATACGGAACAATTAATGTGGTCGCGCCACTTTGCGAACCCTGATACAGGGCTGTTTTAAAGGAATTTTTATAACTGCACAACTCCTTCTTTCCTTTCCCATCATTCGTGGTAAATTACTTCCAATCGGAGGACCATTACCTTTTTGCTAGTTTTAACTCTACAGAAGTGCTCCTATACAACTGCGCAAATCCATTTAGAACTGCAAATTTTGTGTACAACTGCACGTTAAAAAGCCCTGCCCTGATGATTCATTTGTGATTTAGTGTACAAGCTGTCAAGTTCGTTGGCACAAACGCAGCAATGTGCAAACGCATATAGTTTAATTTGGAGATGTAGAACAAAGAAATAATTAGGCCTATTGTCGAATTGCGAGGGTTGGGGAATGTATAAGAGGTCAAGGCCAAGTGCTAAGGAAAGCCATGACCTTGTACAATAGTAAGTGCTGCACATGCAGGGCTTAATTAAACTGTGGCTGGACGGTCATGGACGGCGTCCAGGTAAACTTATTTTAAAATTCGGCCAGCCTATATAGCCTGGAACGGTGAGGTATGTTTAGACACTTCTTTTTCCACAGACCGATAATAAATGGTCAGTCAAGACTAAGTTATACACTTATAATAATTGAATGTTTTAGAGATGAGTCCAGAATGCCGTTTTGCAGGAAAAGGCCCTGTTTCAGTTAAAGATGTCGACGGGGAAGCTCTTGCATGTGTGATTAACCCTTACGACCGAGAGAATATTATGATTTTCCGATATCGCACTTTGGTCGGAAGCCATTTTTAGTTTCGCGCTTAATTTAGACTTTACGTGGCGAAGTCTACTTGTTTGAAATTAATTATAAGACGTTGATGCTGAGTTAAGCATCGATTTTATTTAAATGAAATAGGCCAACTGTAAAAAATTCTCGATGCAAAAATTGAATTGACAAGTTTATATGAAATGCCATTTCAAAAGTTTTTCTATGTCTATCTTAGACTATCTAGCAAAGAAAAATATGGTGGATTGGAAGACATAATTTAATATAATATGCAATAAATGCATCTGAAAGCAATGACTAAGCTCAGAACTATGTTATGTCTATAAGCCTCAGAACATTAATAGAAACCGTAAAAGACCAACCTTCGGATCCGCAGCTTCCCTGTCCATAGATTTTACTCTGAAAAAAATATTCGATACAGATTCGTTCAATTTCGTTGGCGTAGAAATAGCCAACAGTACTGATGAAAGCAAACAACTATTATAGCATAAAATATAAAATGATACATAGGGCATAACTGCCTACTTTAATGATTT
This sequence comes from Lumbricus rubellus, assembly GCA_945859605.1. Taxonomy (NCBI): domain Eukaryota; kingdom Metazoa; phylum Annelida; class Clitellata; order Crassiclitellata; family Lumbricidae; genus Lumbricus; species Lumbricus rubellus. Next base: position 11,097 of record CAMAOG010000352.1, on the reverse strand, counting down.
AATCACTGGATAGGCCTATACGAACAAACACAGATAATTAAATGCTTTCCTGGAAGACGCTTCTCCAAGAAGTGGCGAACGCGGCACCTGGCGGCAGGTCATTTGACTTACTACCTATCTTGCTTTTAACCTGCCTTGCAACCTCCTGCCAAATTGTTTCGGAATTTTTAATACATTCCTTTTACATATAATTTCTTCAACCTGCTGAATAACTTCCATGACACTGAGGCGATGACCTGCTGAAATTACACTGCAGCTGGTGCCGCCAATGTCTCCATAAACATGAATGCAAAGCAATCTCAAGAGACAGAATGGAAACCCCGCCCCCCAACCCACAACTAGAGGCATATGCTCGTCCATCCAACTTACGCCAGTCAACCGACGGAATGACTTAAAATTTGAAAGAAGTAAATTAATGGGCCTAAATGTACTATATATAGGCCTACAGTACATATCCGGCATCGATTGGTAAGGAACCTTTAAGCCTATATAGGCAGCAGCTGCTTATATAGCAAACGGCTGAACATGGTCCAGAATCAGTGCCGTTGCGTGTAGCGAATTAACACCCATCTTATAAACTATTTGATCTACTTGCTAAGACTAAGACTATTAATTTAGGTAAGAGTCAAGCCAGACAACTTTATACATGGTGTTATTAGTTATCTGTTGTGGCGACGCCCTCCTCCTTCTTCTAGGCTTGGGACTGGCAGTAACCCGCTGCTGCCTTGGGCCCCGCAAGCCCTAGGGCCGGGCCTGGACCTGCTGAATAACTCCCATGACTCTAAGGCGACGACTTGCTGAATTTATACAGCTGGTGCCGCCTGGTAAGGAACCTTTAAGCATATTAGTCAGGCACTAAGCACGGTTGCACAAAATCTGGACTTCCAGAGGTGGATGTAAATATAACGTTGTACTTGCGCTCATGGTTGCCAACCATCGTCTCCGCGGATGTCAGAGTCGGCTATAGCTTCCTCGCCACGACAAGACGTGCGCATCGGACATTCACAATTTCACACAGTCAAGTGGAACCACGAGAGTATAATTTTAAAAATCAATTAAAAATAATCAGGGTAACTTAAAAAGTTGAAAATATGAGGTGTAATTTAGAGCCTTGATAGGCTACCGTTTGTTTTTTAAATCTGTGGTTAGATGAGTAATTAAGTGTGTATAGCCTATAGCCTACTCACTTCAAAGTGAACACAGCCAGGCATTGCTGTGCATGTTGCAGGAGCACTTCTGTAGAAGTCGCACTCCTTGGCATTCGCCCTCCAACTAAAGGAAGTGCATCCTGGATCCATCGTGCATTTCCAAGAGCAAAGAGCGTCCGGTGGGGGACAGGCGGTGTTGATCTTAGGCAGATCCAACTTGTCGACATCAATCGTATCATGTTCGTGAAGTTCAACGGTTGGACACAGGTCCACTCTGTTTCGATCCGTTGCTCTTTTGAAGGCCTTCGACGGCGTTGAACTTCCTTTACCGCTGCAGCATGCAGACCTAACTAAAAGGACGAGGATCAGCAAGGTTAGATTATACATGTCTAGCCTATTTGGTGTTGTTGCTGCAAACTCAATTTCTTAGTCCTCAGTTCCTATAAGATTTTCTTTTGAATGTAATAGAAAAAAAATCACAAGGCGCAGTTTCGAAACGAAGCGATAGATCTATAGGTCTACTCAACGACACTGTAGGTATAATGCGCCAGTTCAAACGCGGTGGAATGCCGTGGCGAGAAGAAAGTTTACCAGTTAATATACAGTGCTAATTAGTTGGCTCTAGTTCGATCATAGGCAGCATACAAGCCGATAGAGGTTCCCAATAGGCTACTGATTTGAAGGTATACGGACTCGAACGAATTCTGTCCATGCTCACAATTAATTAGTGTGACAAGGCAGGACATGCACAGTGACACGGATTACAAAGCACGCCGCCTGCATGCATGGGTTGGTTATACACAAATGGAAGCAAATGAGCATTGTGTTTCGTTTGTGTTTATTTGTTCAGACTACAGAATAGCTGTTTACAGGAATGGATCCGTTTTCTCCTTTCACTGCATGAATCAAACGGAACGATATTTTTGGTCATTGTGACTAAAATCACAGAGTTTCTATTAGCAGCTGAAAGTTGTCACAGTGTTCCGAGTAATTACTAGACCGTGTGGCAAATAGAAACCAGACGACAGGACATAGTCCTAGGCCTAGGCCTAATAAATTGTTCTGTTGTTCGTTGCTAGAGACGCATATTTGCCTTCAGTAGTAGTAGTAGCAGTAGTAGTAGTAGTAGCAGCAGCAGCAGCAGCAGCAGCAGCAGCAGCAGCAGTAGCAGTAGTAGTAAAGTATTCCTACTTTGCAGTTGGTACGGTAGCTGACGCAGGGACTGCCACTGTTGACAACCTGACATAATCGATGGGTATATTGATCTATCTAGGCCTACAGGAACTGCAACCTGTAGGCTACTCAAATGTATAGTCCTACGGCCTACTCGGATATACAATGAAGCGTATAGCCTATACTCACCTGGCGCTCCTGCTTTTTTATTGTAAATAGTCAGACGCTTTTTAAACTAATGAAACCTATTTTAAGACTACTTTTCTAAACCGTCACTCGAAGGAATGGAATGGTACCAGCTGATTCACAAGCGCAACATCTAGTCAGAAGGGTCGTAAGAAAGAGTCCGGTTTCCAGATGGGGCATAGCAGCTGTTAAGGCGAGCTGTCGATTAAGATTGGAGAACATGCAGATAAAATCACACGAGAATTATTCTTTTGAACAGGCGATCGGAGATGTCAGTTTTGCGTAGAAATTCAGACACGTGATTAAATAATTTGATACTCGATTCTTATCAAAGTGTCTCTGCGGCTTGACCTCCCTAGATTCTTTACTGGCAGCAAAATGGGCAAGAAGCAGCCTGGCTATTGCGGACTTGATTTTATATATCCATAACGCAGTTAATAAATATGTTCCCCTATAACCGTTACGCAATAATTCAAAATTTTTACATTATTGAAATTTATTGATGGTCTGTGCATTTGCGGAAGCTTGAATTAAATCGAAATGCCAATCAAGTAGGCCATATAGGATTTATCAATAGGCCTACTATTTGCATGTTCTCATGAGAGGTAGGCCTACATGTAACTCTAGGGCCACGGTTAATTTTTAGCAATTAAGAGCCTGACAAATGCAAAGCAGAAAATTAAGAACACGTTTATTTTTTCCATAGTGATCTCTAAACGTAGATTTCTGAATTTCACTTTGTGTATCATCATTATGATGTCATTAATGCTCTAGTGCGACAAGATTTGTTAAAGGCCAAAGGTAGCAGAAAAAAAGTTATGCCAGTTTTCCGGAAGGCGCCCATGTTTGTATCTCGTTGTTTAGGTGAGTCAAAGCATAGGCTAGTCCAACACCATATACGGTAGGTTTTGCGAATTTTACCTAGCCTAGCCTACTCATTTACAGATTATCCCTGCAGTCTTGACCATATATGACTGAATAATTTGCGTTTACTAATTAAGTTTTTGGATTGATTATTGTCTAACAACTTGGTGATACTTGAGATGCTTTGTGTAATTTTTTACTGACTTGGTGTGCTTCTTGCTGTTACAAACAGACCAATAAAATTGATTGATTTGATACATGTATGATTTGATTTGACATATCGTGATCACACGTTGTTAATCTAGAATAATTTAAGCACGGTGCACATGGGGTGTGGTGGTGTAGTGGTGCAATGGAGCCGGAAGGTTCGAATCCACATCAACTCGCCGCGTAGGGGCCTTGAGCAAGTTCTTCATTCGCAATTGCTTGGGCGCTTCGGCGTGAAACTCCGATGCAGTGTCCGCGCTGTAGTCGGGAGCACCTATGAGTAGTGAGCTTGAAGGGGCGCTATGGACAATAGTCAGCAACCTAGCGAATAACTAGTCAACTGCTGATATCGAGGCATCTGTCTAGCGACTAACACACCAACTGCATTCCACGAATTGGTTACAGCGAATTAAACAGTAAAACATCCGCAGCTTTAATTCAATTTTCAAAAATAATTTACTGTTTAATACTTTAATTATTGTCTGAAGCAAAAATCTAATAAAATCTGTAAGCTTCAACAGCGCAAGAAGCATCAGCAGATGACAATCTAGTCTTCAGCAGTTTCAGAACCCTCCTCCTCATCATTTCTTTCGTTGCTACTGGCAACGGTATGTCAGCAAGAGCTCAGTTATCATCATCATCATCATCATCATCATCATCATCATCATCATCATCATCATCATCATCATCATCATCATCATCGTCATCGTCATCGTCATCGTCATCGTCATCGTTGTCGTCGTCGTCGTCATCATCATCATCATCATCATCATCATCATCATTGTCGTCGTCGTTGTTGTTATTATTATCGTCGTCGTCATCATAATCATCAATGTTCGTCATCGATATCATCGTCGTCGTCACCTTCACCATGAGCGTCACTGCCACAGCCACCGAAGCCGCCACTACCCCACACCCACTACCACCACCCCCACGACCCCACCACCACCACCACCACCACCACAACCACCACCATTATCACCTCCACCACCACCACCACCACCACCACAATGATCATCATCGGCTCCTGCAGCAGAAGTAGATGGAGTAATTCATCATGCAGAGTTTCCAATGCATATCTGATCAGACTGTGACCAGTGCGTTCCGCTCCCGCATGGCTGAGTGTAGCATTTCCCGAAATTGTCGCATTGAATGAATTTGGTTGTGTCGACTAACGGATAATAAAGCAGTCCTCTTCCAGGGACACAAGGGTTGTTAGAGCCGCAGTCGTAGCCAACGACAGCAGCTGCTGTTACTGCCACTGAAACACACAGTCAAACCAGACGGTGCGTTAATTAACGTTACCCAGCGTGGACGAAAAACACACAATAGGCTATAGCCTACTGTATTTCATCGTAATCGTAATAGTAATGTCCAAATTTCTCGAGCGCCACTCGAAAGCCAAGCACCATTCTCATTGGCACCAGGCCACGCACGAACGCTATTTCTAGTCAGAGGGGTTGTCCAAAGGAGCAGTCCGAACAGAGACGCATTAAAGCTATGTGTGGGCCCGGTGTAAAGGTTTCAAATAACCCCCTGAACACTAGATTTGCATCAATCATCGCATTTATTGCACTAAAAAAGTCAGAAAAATGATCCCGCTTCTTGTTTTGGTGTGAAGATTTTCATCCGTCATCCCACTTCGTGTTTTGTTATCAATATTTTGATCCGAAATAAATAATAGCATTGAATCCATTTGCATAAACTGTCAATAACTCTGCAAATGTCTCTCCAATAATATTTCTTCGCCCGCTTTATGTATATGTGTGACGTCGCTTATGCCTACTTGATTAGGCCTAAGGCTATACATGCTATTTTGGCTTCACATTTTAGACTTTCTTTAGGTTACTCTTAAAAGTAGGCCTACTGTGTTCAGTGTCGATTTTATTCATAGTGAATTTAAATTACATATGCTAACTGACTAACTGTAACAAACCACACTGCGCAAACTTTGCACAAGTTTACGTGAAATGCCTTTTCCAAAATCTTCCTATATTCTAACAAAAAATATGGTTTAGGCCTATAGGAAGTTGATTTAAGCCTATTACTATAATTGCATATTTGATTGATAGTAACTAAGCTCAGAACTACGCCTATGAATCTATAAGACCATCAATAAAAGTTGTAGAAGTCCAACCTTCGGTTCTGCTGCTTTTCTGCCCATTGGTTTTAATCTGAAAGAGAAATATCTCTGATACAGAAATTACAGATTCATTGACGTAGCTTGCTTGACGATAGTAAACAATTAGCATGAAAATTTTAGCATGAAAATTCTACAAATTCTACTGTGTCCCAATAAATCTGGACATCTTTTTATAATGTGAATAAAACAGGCAAATCTTAATCGATTTTCAAAATTGCAAAACTGTTTTTATCCTGAGATAATTATCGTCCACTGATTCAAATATGAAGTTTCTGGCATGAATATTGACGTCACAATTACGTCATTTGCATAAGAGAATTCATATGTTAAGTACCGAAAAAGTTGTGTTCGGTATAGTTAACATATGAATTCTCTGATGCAAATGACGTAATTGTGACGTCAATATTCATGCCAGAAGCTTCATATTTCAAGCAGTGGACGATAATTATCTCAGGATAAAAACAGTTTTGAAAATTTGAAAATCGATTAAGATTTGCCTGTTTTATTCACATTATAAAAGGGGGTCCCGATTTATTGGGACACCGTGTACATAGGCCTAACTGGTATACAGTACACTGACGTAAGATAGTCACGCTTATTTGAATTAGCTGGGTTATACCGGCGTTGCCCCGGAATTTTAGGATTTTCCCCGTTCCCGGTCAATCCCACTTCCCCACCATCACTTCGCCCCATTCGGTCCCTCCATCCGTACCTCCCCCGTCCCCCGGCCCGTCCCTCCATAAATTCCTCCGTCCCTCCCCGTGCCTCCCACCGCCCCCGTCTCCCTACCTCCGTCCTTCCCTCCGTCCGTCCGTCCGTCCGTCTGTCCCTCCCTCCGTCCCTCCGTCCGTCCCTCCGTCCCTCCGTCTCTCCCTCCGTCCCTCCGTCCGTTCCTCCCTCCCTGCGAAAGGTCGCAGGATCGAATCCACCTCAGATCACCGCGTAAGAACCTTGGGCAAGTCCTTCACTGGTAAATAATTGCTCAGCGCTTCGGCGTGAAACTCCGATGCAGTGTCCGCTCTGCGTAGTGAGCTTGAAGGGGCGCTATAACAACTGAACATACCGGTACACAAATTGAAATAAAAGGCATCGCCGAGACACACAATTAGAGAAAGACAAAGAAGATGGATAGGACACACACTTAGAGCAGACTCGATCGATTCTACGAACAGTCGTGGAGGGGAAAATGGAGGGGAAAGAACGAGAGGAAGACCCAGGCAAAGGCTGCTGGACTGGATGATGAAAGACGGGTACAAGAAGCTGAAGGAAAAAGCACAGAGCAGAGCAGAATAGAGACGTCAAACATTCGAACCTGCCTATAGGGGCAGAGAACGCAAAGATAAAGAAGACATTGAAATAGTGTAGGTTATGTGGCTTTAATACAATTAGGCCTAACATTTCCTGGACTTAAAATATTTCAGATTTTGAGACTAGCTTCAATCTTGAAGCTTTCGCGTGTTAAACTTAAAAAACATAGGCCTATAATAATTTGTATAGGCATTAGAATTTATCATTGACAGAGTCTGGGCCTTCACCGGTTTTCGCCTGTGCTAATTTGAGTAAGTGAGTAATTACTCACTTCAAAGTGAACACAGCCAGCTATTGCTGTGAATGTTGCAGGAACACTTATGTAGAAGTCGCACTCCTTGGCATTCGCCCTCCAACTAAAGGAAGTGCATTCTGGATCCATCGTGCATTTCCAAGAGCAAAGAGCGTCCGGTGGGGGGACAGGCGGTGTTGATCTTAGGCAGATCCAAGTTGTCGACGTTAGTCGTAACATACGGTAATTCGTAATCTTGACCGGATGGACACAGGTCTGTTCCGTTTCGATCCGTTACTCTTTTGAAGACCTTCGATGGCGTTGACCTTACTTTATCGTTGTATGCTACTAAAAGGACGATGATCACCAAAGTTGGATTCAACATGTCTTTTTGTTGTTGTTGCTCCAAACGCAATCTCTTAGTAATCATTTCTCTTAGACTTTGTAAGATCTTCTTTTGAATGTAATAACAAAATTCTAAAACGCGGTTTCGAAACGTTACTCAAAAAGCTAGTCAGCGGCAATATTATATAGGCCTAATGCGAGGTGGAAGACCTTAGTGAGAGAAAAGTTCATCAGTTAATGTAAAGTGCTACAAACGTACCGTAGATCCGGAAAGGGTTGGCTCTAACACGTATACTATAGGCTACATACAAGTAAACCCGATAGAAGTTCTTGTGCTGATTTGATGGTATACGCATCGAACGAATTCTGTCCATGCTGACAAATAATTAGTTTGAAAGGGCAGGACGCGGGCAATGACACGAATTACAAAGCACGCCGCTGTAGGCCTATGTGATGGGTTGACACTTGACACAATTGGATGCAAATGAGCATTGTATACTTTGATTATATTTCTTTGTTCAGACTACAGAATAGCTGTTTACAGGAATGGATCCGTTTTTCCTTTCACTGCATGAATCAAACGGAACGATATTTTTTGGTCATTGTGACTAAAATCACAGAGTTTCTATTAGCAGCTGCTGCTGAAAGTTGTCGCAGTGTTCCGAGTTACTCGACCGTGTGGCAAAAATAATATGGAAACCAGACGACAGGACATAATAATTTTTATGTTGTTCGTTGCTAGGGAAGCATGTTCGCCTTCAGTATAGAACTTCGCAGTTGGTAATTACGTGACGCAGGGACCGCCACTGTTGACATAATCGATGGGTATATCATAGATCTATCTAGGCCTACAGTAATTGCAACCTGAAGGCTACTCAATGGTATACAGCAGCGGTTCCCAACCCGTGGCCCGCGGGCCAAAAGTGGCCCGCGAGGCCTCACAAAATGGCCCGTCAGGCCTCAACAATTGCAATCATCTCTCAAAGAATTAACAGAAATATATGAAAAATTGACAATTTGGACAGTATCGAACATATAATCATTTTCTATTATACAAATTATTTTATTTTGAAGTCTATAAACATCAAACATTCTACTTTGAATTAATTATAACAATTTTTATATGCTCTTAGTTAATTAAATTTTAGCATTGTGGCCCCCTAAATGTCCTAATGTCCTTTAACTAAGAAAAAGTGGCCCTCGTGTCCTCCAACTTAGAAAAAGTGGCCCGACATTCAAAAAAGGTTGGGAACCACTGGTATACAGCATATAGCCTATACTCATCTGGCGATCCTGCTTATTGATTGTAAATAGTCAGGCGCTTTTTAAACTAATGAAACCTATTTAGACTACTTTTCTAAACCGTCACTCGAAGGAATGGAATGGTACCAGCTGATTCACAAGCGCAACATCTAGTCAGAGGGCTGTCCAAAGGGTCGTAAGAAAGAGTCCTGTTTCCAGATGGGGCATAGTAGCTGTTAAGGCGAGTTGTCGATTAAGATTGCAAAACAGAGAATCAGACGAGAAAAATTATTATTTTGAGCAGGCGATCGCAGATGTCAGTTTTGCGTAGAAATTCAGACACGTGATTAAATAGATACCGTACTCGATTCTTATCAAAGTGTCTCTGCGGCTTGACCTCCCTAGATTTACTGGCAGCAAAACGGGCAAAAAGCAGTCCGGCTATTGCGGACTTGATTATAAATATATATATATATGTATATATATATGCCCATATATATATAACGCAGTGAATAAATTGGTTCCCTAATACAATGCAATTCAAAATTTTTACATTAGTTTAAATTTATTGATGATCTGTGCATTTGTGGAAGCTTGAATGAAAGCGAAATTCCAATAATGTAGTGAGTCCATAGACTTAATCAATACTATTTGCATGGTCTCATGAGAGGTAGGCTAACTCTAGGGTCACGGTTACGAGGCGGGAGTGCAGAGGGACAAATGCCCCCCCCCCCCCAAATTCGGGCAAGTTTGGTGGTTTTTTCGGGCAAAAAACCCCCGATGACTAAAAAAAGGTCGTCAACTTTCGGGCAAGTTGGATTTTTCGGGAAAACACAGACCCGAACGACTAAAAAAAAGGTCGAGTCAACTTTCGGGCAAATCGGGTTTTTCGGGCAAACACAGACCCGATCGAACGACTAAAAAAAAGGTCGTCAACTTTTTCACGGATGTATTTTTCGGGCAGAAGTTCAATCTTTGCCCCCCCCCACCCCACTGCTGAAATCTCCCGTAGCCTACGCCTATGAGCCTGACAAATGCAAAGCAGAAAGTTAAGAACACGTTTATTTTTCATAGTGATCTCTAAACGTAGATTTCTGAATTTCACTTTGTGTATCATCATTATGATGTCATTAGTGCTCTAGTGCGACAAAATTTGTTAAAAACCAAAGGTAGCAGAAAAAAAGTTATGCCAGTTTTCCGGAAGGCGCCCATGTTGTATGTCGTTGTTTAGGTGAGTCAAAGCATAGTCCAACACCGTATACATGTATATATAGATTTTGCGAATTTTACCTACTCATTTGGAGATTTTCCCTGCAGTCTTGACCATATTGGCCATATGACTGAATCGTTTATGTTAACTAGCCTAATTAAGTTATTGGATTGACTATTGTCTAACAACTTGGTGATACTTGAGATGCTTTGTGTAATTTTTTACTGACTTGGTGTGCTTCTTGCTGTTACAAACAGACCAATAAAATTGATTGATTTGATTTGAATTGATTTGATTTGATTTGACATATCGTGATCACACGTTGTTAATCTAGAATAATTTAAGCACATTGCACATGGGGTGCGGTGGCGTAGTGGTGCAATGGAGCCGGAAGGTTCGAATCCACATCAACTCGCCGCGTAGGGGCCTTGAGCAAGTTCTTCATTCGCAATTGCTTGGGCGCTTCGGCCTGAAACTCCGATGCAGTGTCCGCGCTGTAGTTGGGAGCGCCTATGAGTAGGCCTCCAGGGAGCTTGAAGGGGCGCTATAGAAATGGAGAAATAAATAAATAATAAACAAATAAGTGTAAATCTAAATGTGCTAAATAAACTAACACGTTATACTGACAGCACTGGCGGGTGTCAAATTGTCAATAACAGACAAAATGTATATTAAGACACAATCATATTGAGCAAAGTCCCGGAGAAGGCTATGAGCAACGTTTACTCTGACAAACAGTGAGAGTTCAAAAATTAAGAGCTAAGCTGAGAGTTAAGAGATTTGCCAAGAATGAAAGATCGGCTCAATGTCGATCGATTCTGGTTTCATTGTGAAAGCCAATGGTCCCAAATCTTCGAATTTGAACCCGATGGATTGATAATAATATTACCATACCTGGGAAAAGGGACCTAAAGTGGGATATGGACTTATTAGTATCCTCAAATCCAGCTTAAAACAAGCTTTCAGACAAAAGAAACTGCACAAAGTTTGGTCCATAAATGATGAAGTTATTAAAAATGTAACAATGTAATAGACGAAA
>CAMAOG010000351.1:0-28116 GCA_945859605.1 Lumbricus rubellus | reverse complement strand
GGGAAGGGGAAGAAGAAGGGGAAGGGGAAGGGGAAGGGGAAGGAGAAGGGGAAGGGGAAAAGAGGGGAGGGGAGGGGAGGGGAGGGGAGGGGAGGGGAGGGGAGGGGAGGGGGAGGGCAAGGGCAAGGGCAAGGGCAAGGGCAAGGGCAAGGGCAAGGGCAAGGGCAAGGGCAAGAGGAGGGGTGGGGAGGAGGAGGGGAGGGCGAGGGGAGTGGAGGTAGGGACGAATGGTTGGATGCTCTTTTCAGCCACAGCAACGCGTGGCCGGGTACGCTAGTATACAACTTAGGCCTACTATTATTATGATTAGCCATTTATACCTCGCTTTAGCAAAACAAGTCTTGCACAAGAGCGCGTTTCACTATATTTATGTATACAGATCTAGTTATAATAGGCCTACAATGAAAACAAATGAGTTTTTAACTTTGATTTAAACTCTGCAATAGATGAGCTCTGGCGAATGGAGGTTGGAAGATTGTTCCATTCTTTAGGTCCAGAGATTGAGAAAGCACGACTTCCAAGCTTCCGGTTTGTGCGAAGTGTAGCAAAATCACATCGCGAGGACGAACGAAGACCTCTGGACTTGGAGGCGTGACCACGGATGCCATGTAGGATGGAGAGGTTCCGTAGTGGATATGAAACATCAGGATGGAAATTTTGAACGCAATACAAGCACGGATGGGAAGCCAATGCAGTTGTTTCAGTGTAGCCTAGATGTAATGTGATCTCTGGAACCAAGACCTTTTATCAGACGAGCGGCCGTGTGTAGAACTGAGGACAGGAGTTGAAGTGTTGACGATGGAAGACCAAATAGAACATAATTGCAATAATAGAGGCGAGAGATGACGAGAACTTGAGTGAGAATACGAAGGCAAGTTTCATTCAAGCAACGTTTCACTTGTCGAATTCGACGAAAGTGGTAAAAACATGCCCTGGCTACAGAAGATATATGTTGGTTCATCTTTAAACTTCTGTCAAGTAGCACACCGAGGTCGCGAATCACATCGGATGGTGGAATAGAGCAGTTAGAGTCGAAGTCAAGAGTTTTCATTAATATTGTCGTTTCGTCCTCTTTGACGGTCAAACCAAAATTAATGAGTTCTGTCTTGGTGGCATTTAACTTCAAACGCATAGATGCACACCAAGACTGAACATCATGGAAACAGGCCATAATTATGACAAGTGAGATTTGTTCAAAATTATAACACACCTTTTTAAAGTTGTACTATTTAGCTTATAAGTAAAATGTGTCTCATTAAACATTAACTGGTTCTTTTCTTCGACAGATCAAGTAAATTAATAAAACACGCTGAAGAACTTATTGGCTTAAGAAATAAAACTAATAAAAATATTATTATCATAATATTATAATCAATGTGGATTCAGCAAAGAAGATTTGGCTTCAATTCGGGACTAGCAGTTTATAAACAGTCAGTACTGGCCAACCACAGCGCTTCACATCATTTTCTTATCCCATAAATATCATCATTAATTTCATTAGGTCAACTTGTCTTTGTCTGGTACGGACTGAAAATTGGAAATCAGGACAGTTCTTGATGTAGGCTACTAGCATATTCGTTTGTTGGACCTGCTTTCTCTGTCCTCGGTATGTCTGTCTGTTTCTATCTGTCTCTATCTGTTTACGCGCACTTTCTTTATTAATCACATCAATCAATTGCTTTCGCAATTTCTTAAAACACTTTTCTCATTGTGAGGTAGGTAGCACGGTAACCTATACGCTGTTTAGCCTACTCGCGTTTAACCTTGTGTAGGCTATACAGCGACGTCCACTCTAGATTTCTCGCTTCCAACTTCAATCAGCCCGAGTCTCATCTGGCCGCATCTCATCTCACCTAACCCAGGAGAATCCAAACAATTGTTACAGGTGTCATGTTCGATGAGAGAAATATTATTTCTGTTCCTCAAAACCATCCTTAAATGGTGTCATCGTTTAACGGTAAATCTTGAGCTAATTACCAGCACGATCAATTATTTATATATTTGAGAATGCTGCATTTAAAAAGTGTATAAAAAGAACTCAACGGGGTCACTGTTTAAAGACCTGAAGTCTACTGTAACAGAAATGATGCTCTGCAGATATTAAATTTTTACCGTACAATAATTATTTCACACTACAGATATAATTGTTCTCTACATGTTTTGCGCTACAAATATCTCAGTATACAAATTCAGTTAGCTCAGCTGCAGTCGGCATAAGTTTACGGTTTCACTTAGCTTTTAAGTAGCTCTTTAGAAGTGTTGCGTTAACTTTGCTAAAAGGAGTTAGGCCTATCGTCTATATTTCTTCTTTAGTAAATGCCAAACTGAAAATCCAAACACATGCGATGCTTACCGCCCGCCAGAGGGATATCTATTTACCTGACCTAGATCGAAGTAGTCACGCGCCTGTCATGAGTCATGACGCATGATAGGAGACTTAACGTCATAGAATTTATGCATTCGAAATGACTCGTTCACCACCTGTGTCCAATATTGTCACAACGCAAGCAGGTGTAAATTGCAATTTTCTGCGTTGCTGATCTTGACCTCAATTAAAGTTCCGCATCACGGGACAACCAATGGAAAGTCATCTCTGGTAAACGCAAACATTTAGCCCAGAAGGTGTCTGATTAACAAAGCGTAACTTACCAAAATAATGTAAGCGTAAATGTCCAAAATTTCTCGCAATGTATGTTGCGATCCACTTCAAAGAGACTGAAGATTATATACAGGTGCTACACAAATTCATGCAGGATTCGAAGGAAGAATAAGCAAAGACGGAGCAATCACAGCGCTGGAAAGACAACATGAACATAGACAAGATGATGCGCTATATAAATCTTTGAGATGAATTCTTCAAATGAATAGGCATTGTGATGGGGCGCAAATAACAGCAGAAGCAGCAACAACGACGACACGAATAACGACGACAGCAGGAACAACAACAATGATGACGATATTATTATTAATATATATTGTTTTCGATATTGATGATAATGAAAATGACGAAGATAACGATAATTATGATTATGATGATGACGACGATGATGATGATGATGACGAAGATGACAATGATGATGATGATGATGATAATGATGATGATGATAAGGTTGATGATGACGACGATGATGATGATGATGATGACGAAGATGACAATGATGATGATGATGATGACGAAGACGAAGACGACAATGATGATGATGATGATGATAACGACTGTATTTTTGGTATACAAAGGTTATCAACAAGGTTGTACTGCATAATGTTAGGCAAACCAAAGAAAAGCAAGCGTAGATCCCATAACCTACAATACAAAATTTAGGACGAGACAATTAAGACCATGGATCGGATACGTTCGTCAAAAACGACACAAGACTTAACAAAATGACAAAGAACCACAATGCAAGGAAATCTGGAGTTTCTTTACGCAGTGCAAATAAATCGAGCTCAAAATAATGTGTTATTAAATTTTCTTCTTCGGGCAAATCACTAGGCTACTCTTGTTGATGATGAGCTATTGATTTTACGTTATTGATTCAAGTGTACAACTCATACATTGTACGTGCAGCCTGCGTAAGAAATCCATTTCGCATTTTTAACTTACAGGTCACGCGCGACTTGTTCACTCTCATGTTTTTAGCCCACTGCATACAGCTTGCGATTTGATGCGAGAGAGTAGCCTAGGCCTACTTAGTGTAGTAGGCTACTTACGTTACGACGTAATAGAGGTTACGATTACGATGGACAATACTTGTTACACTAGGCCTACGATAAATTATTGTAGCTCTTCGTATCATAATAATTATCTCGATCAGTGGATATTTTAGAATCATCCTTTGAATTTTGTTCCAAACAAAGTGAGTTATATAAGCCAAAGAACCAGGTAAGCATAATGCAGAGTATGGCAATGGGAGGCAAGATAAGGGAAGATGAGGTGAGGGAAGATTGAGATAAGATGAGGCCGCAAGACTGGGTAAGACAAGCATTGCAATGGAAACTGGAAAGCATAAATCTCATTGTCTTGAACTCAGATGATTTCAGATGTAGGCCTACATGTATAAAATTATGTTCGTTTTGACCGTTTCTCGGTCGGAATCGCCTCTGAATGGTAGGTCGCTTGATCTATAATTTCCATAGACAGATAGATAGAAGATAGATCGATTGTTAGTGTGTACGTGTTTGAGAAGGTAACGGCCCACTATTCCGAAGGTCCACTATTCCGAAGGTCCACTATTCCGAAGGTCCACTATTCCGAAGGTCCACTATTCCGAATATCTGCTGTATTTTGTTCGTTATCCTAGGTGGTTAGGGTTAGGGTGGGTTAGGGTTAGGTTTGGGTTAGGGTTGGGGCTGGCTAGGGTTAGAGTTAGGGCTGGGGTGGGTTACGGAAGGGCTAGGGATAGGTTTAGGGTTATAATTTAGGGTTAGGGTTCGGAATAGTGGACCTTCGGAATAGTGGACCCTCGAAATAGTGGACCCAAACCGTTTGAGAATACGTCAGCTCAGCACAATGTAGTCACTAAAATTAATGTCCATTCAAGGGACATAGCCTATAATTATAGGCTAATTAACATGGGCGCCCGCAGAAATTTTTGCAGGAGGGGGCAAAAATTTTTACGATGGTCATGGATAAATTTTTCAGTCGCAAGAGCATGAAAAGTACAGCGCTGAAAATTAAGAATAATGCTATTTTTCAAAGAGGTTCCTTAATGCAAATTTATCGGTTTCATTTTGTGTATTATTTTTATTATGAAGAGTATTCTAAGTGCAAAATTTTTGTTAAAAATCCAAAAAGTAGATGTTAAAAAGTAGGCCCATGAAGGGTACTATAGGCCTATAAATATTTATTTCTATAGAGATTTCTAAACGTAAATTTCAGACTTTCACTGTGTTTATCATTCGTATCGTTAGTGTTTTAATGCGAAGAAATTTATTAACAACCCAAAAGCAGTAGTTAGAAAAATAGGTTTCACTTTTCCAGGGGGGGGGCAAGTGCCCCCTTGCCCCTATGTGCGGGCGCCCATGCTAATTAATGTCGTCAACCGTCATTGGATGACGTTAAACTTTTGATTGAATAACGATAAATATTTACGCGTTTACAACTTAGGCCTACAGCTTAGATGTCGACTCTAATTATTTTAGATAACGTCATCGATTTGTGAATTTAAAAAATAATTCAAGTGTACTGGCTCTTCACAGTTGCGATGGATTAGCCAGAAGAAATAGCGTGGAGCGAACTTCTAAAACTTAAGTTATCATATCCGGGATATTGTCAACGTTTTAGGTCAAATACGGTTTTGGATTCCTCCGTCAACCAAGACATTGTCACGCGAGTCAAATGTAAGAAATTTGTTGTGAAGTGACCATACGGGTAAAACCCGTTTCCAAAAATAGACATGACTCTTTGCGATCGATTTCTTTCGTTCTGGCACGCATGCGCGCGGACCAAAACCGGAAAGAGCACGCTGAGACGAGATCTCGCCAACGCGAGAGTCTACACGATATTCGGAGCTGTGAACGTCGCCATCTTTGATTTTCTGCCGACCGCCGTGTTCCTACTGGCGCCCCACGTGACCAGTTACGTCACAGGACCGTCGGCCATCTTGTCTGTCGTCATCGCAGCAGTGGCGGCCATTTTGACTGGTAAGAAGAGGCAATTTTTTGCTGTATGATAGGCAGCTTGTAATTTGCGTGGATGACCTGAGAAAGGAAACCATACTGTAGTCCCGCATCACATCACATCCGAGCGCAGATGAGGAGGCTGCGTTGACTAAGCAGAAGGTCTGGGACAGAGACATCCCTATACATGCCAAGGACCGGATGCTAATTTACCGTGCCCATAAATAATATCATATTATGGACTGGGTCTTGGCAACGAGGAGGTCGTCAGTGTGGCGATTGGTTTGCGCTTGAGATCAAATCCCAACGCGCCAAGCCACGTGACGCCAGTGCCAAAGTGGAGAAAGATGGCGACCGCCAGTCCGCCACCACTAAGAATAGTAATAAAACGTCATTCATTCATTCATTCATTTTGTGAATTTACATAGCGCTTCTTCAAGAAACCTACTCAGAGGCGCTCCCAGTCCAGCCACTGTCCGACCTAATCCGCCTCTATGCGGTCTTAGTTCTCTTCTCGACACACCTTCGTCTTTTATTTAGCGAAGACTGTTCACGCAACCTTAGATAGCACAGAAACCACCAATCTAGGCTACTCCAGCAGCACAATTCGCCTCAACATTCGCCAAGGCCGTAGACAGGGGGTGTTTTGGGTGTTTGAACACCCCCCG
The DNA here is from genome assembly GCA_945859605.1 of Lumbricus rubellus. Classification (NCBI taxonomy): domain Eukaryota; kingdom Metazoa; phylum Annelida; class Clitellata; order Crassiclitellata; family Lumbricidae; genus Lumbricus; species Lumbricus rubellus. The sequence goes on along the minus strand of CAMAOG010000351.1, from coordinate 21,829 downwards.
AAATGGAAAACGCAGAAAAAATCTATTGAGTTTTCTAGTTCGTGATGCAAAAACCACGAAAGAAAGCCATGAAAACACCCCTCGAAATGAAATAATAAATTAAATCTCGATCAGAAAATTTGAAGTTGACGACTAAAAAAGGTCATCAGAAATTTTGACGGCGAAAATGGAAAATATTTCCAAGATTTCGACCGGATGACTAAAAAAAAGGTCATCAGAAACTTTTGTCCGATAAAAACGGAAATTTTTCAGGAAATTCAGCCTCCCCAAAACTGAAATCATGGCGCCGCCACTGAAAACACCCCCCGAAATAAAATCCTGGCTACGGCCTTGACATTCGCCATCATGACTGTTTAATGACGACATAATTAAATAACCGAATTCGGTCTAAATTGCATTACACAAAACTACGATCGCGAAACCCTTTAATGGTGGTCCCCTGTTGTCTATAATAGACGTAAATTCGCCTCATCCATGTTTATTATCTGATGGAGCACGTCTGGGTCGGGTCCGTCTCATAATTATATAAAAGCGAGTTGGAAGATTGAAAGGTCAATGAATCAAGATGAATGCGTGGTTCCGATGGTACAACCGCTAATTTCCGACAAGGAAAACATGTTTACGAAAGCGCCGGTCATTGGGGAATTGTTGCAGCCTTTACATGCAGAACCCGGAATGCTTGAAAGCACGCGGAACGCAACTCTAAATTGGTATTGGAACGTTGTAGCAATTAGGTCATACCCGAACGATTTGTGTCTGTTACACAAATTAAGATAAAATAAGAATATTCTTTAAAAAACAAATAATATTGCTTTCCGCATTTTGATGTGCAGACATATGGTACAATTATAAACAAACACCATTTCTATATCCAATCAATGTCAATTGTTTTAAAATATAGGCATGTAGGCCTAACACAAAATCATAAGTCCAAAATCCAATGTAAATAAAAATAGACTACAATCATGTTCTTTTAAGACCAACAATTTATGCTGCACTTTGGTGTATAATTATGGTACGACATTTAAATAAGATTAATCTGGAAGTTGCTCATTAAGAAACATGCGTAGCCTATTTCGGTCCAATTGTAGCTTTATATACGAAAAGCATAATACTTTTGGGGAATTAAAGTATGGTTTAGCCTAATGCTAATTAGTCCATTAATTAATTAGGGTAATTTTTGTTTATCGCCAGACTCATCATGAGAATTATTGAGTAGCCTACTAATTCACGAAATAATTTTATTCATTTTTGTTTATCAACAGGTCCATTTTTGGACGCAGAACTATTATTGGCAAATTGATATTAATATCACTATGCTTTTTGTTTATTAAAATGTCCATTTAGGTCAGTCAATGTACCTGCTATAAATGGAAGGCCGAAGTTTAGGCTTGATTGGAGGCGCGTGCAGTTAATTAATTAATTTGTTGAGTAATTAATATAAATGAAAGAATGGACGAATGAATTAATGAAGAGTTATTCATTCTTTACTTGATCGATTCATTAGCTATTTATGTCTTTTCTTCATTAAATCAATAATTAATTCTTGCTCTGATTCTTACTCTCATTCTTATCGGGTGAGCGGTCAAGCCCCCTTTTTTATAGCGGTATCCATGATTGCGAGCGGTACAGAATTAATCTAAACGAAATAATAGCATCTTATCTTTTCTTATCTTATTTTGCATAGGATGATGTGTGTGATTTTAAAATATCTCAATATAATTATACGTTTATCATTTCATCATGACTTTGTATGTGCACCAAAATGCGGACAACAAAAAACATTGCTCAATTAAAGAATAGCCTTCTCTTATCTTATCTTTTCTTATCTTATATGATCTTATATTTGTAGTAACATGTTTATAACGAGTTTAACTGCGTGAAAGCCTGCAATACTGTCATCTGGCCTACTGATTCGTATGCTGTCTCACCTACATGTACATGTAGGGATTGGACGGTTAAGTCAACCTTGTTACCGACTTGACTCTAGGCTACTACATTCGCTATACAATGTAGCCTACATCCTACGTGTTTCTTTTCTGTGCCAGGGTTCTCTTTCATCGACCTTCGCTGTCGCCTCTGGAAGTCAACGACATCAACGCAGGACGCCATCTACCGGACCGGAAGTGAGGTCTCGTCCTTCGCCGTCGCATGGTCCTCGACGGCCAAGTCCGTGGCCTTGACCTCGGCCTTGGTTCGCGGATGCTCTCAGAGCCTCAACTACCTGATGGGGCAGCGGCTGACCGTGCTGTCCCTCACCCTCTTCAGCTGGGTCCCGACTCCCCGGTCCCATGTCGTCGACGTCCTCGGCTTCATGGTCTGCATGGTCGTCTGGGCGCTGGTGGCTCTGAGGCTGGTGCTTCGTCCGTCAAGGATGGTCCTCGTGGGGTTCAGTCTGGCCGTCGTCGCCGTGCTTGGGGTTCTGATGGGAGCTGCGATGATGGTCTTCGATGGCGAGAACTGGATTGGGGTGGAGAAGGTCTTTCCAGAAGGCTACGCAGGGGTAAGTAGATCAGAGGCATCAGACAGTACTAATGGGGTAGATAGTTGTGGTTGAGTAGATTGGTTTGATTTACTTAATAATTATTTACCATGCAGGTAACTGAATGATTCCGAATTAAGTCATGTACTCGAACGCATTTCGCCTAATTTCCTTAACTCTTCCCTCTTCACTGCGTATACGTAAAATTATTAAGTCCCTTCAACGATAATAGAGTAGCTAAGTTACTATTTGCTTACAACAGTTCTCAGGTATAATGTTCCCGAAATGGGTCTAGCTAGGAATACACGCCCGAATCTTCTGTTGTAAGTCCTGTTCGCTACAGCAGCGGTTCTCAACCGGGGGTCCGCGGACCCTGGGGGTTCGCGGCGACGTGCTTGGGGGTCCGCGAGCAAGTCCTTAAAATTATATATTTCTTAGTTAAAAACGTAGAAACAGCCAAACAGATAAATGTTTGGTCAATTTTTCAATATTTCCTCTTTTCAATGGCGACATGAAACTAATAATACGCTGATTAATGACAAATTCATCTGTTTTAGATGGGTGAGTTTGTTTCAGTCTCTAGATAATTATATAGGACAATAGAGTCGCACAATAGAGTCGCACAGTCGCGATAATGCGCCAGAGGCGCAAAATTTTATTGGGGGTCCGTGACAGTGGCCCAAAATTTAAAAGGGGTCCGTGAATCTGAAAAGGTTGAGAACCGCTGCGCTACAGGACACAATGCCATGGCCTGATTTATTAGACAAGTACATTATACATGTATGTTCGTTCGGGTCCGTTAAAACGTTAGATCAATGCTCTTGATAGGTACTTGACCTACTCATAGGTTTTGTTCGCCTAATAATGTTTACTCGGATGTCACTTTGTATACTCAAAACACATGTATGCCCTTGATACAAGAGATCGGATGATTTTTAGGAGAGTCGATAGAATACCTTATACATGTAGCCTAAATTATTACAATAATACACGCACAAATACAGGCAAGCAAGTTTGAAGAAGGCCGATGTGTGTGATTTCATCTTAAAGAGAGAGACAACTTTAATATTAAAGTTTTATGCGTGCAGATAAGTAAGCTTAGTCAAACAGCAGGTCAGTATGATTGTATGAATGCCTCTTTTGACCAAGAAATTAAAATAGCAAACAAAGATCCAGAGCTACATATGTAGCTAATTTCTGGTTTAAAGCCAATAAACTTTCTATTAACCTATCGAAAACTAATCATATATTCATATATTGCATAATCAAATTTATTTTAGTGTGCATGCGTGTGCATTTTTATGTTTGAATGCATGCATAGAATTTATAATTGTATACTTATAATTGTCAAAAATTAAATCTTCCACTGAATAATGATGACGATGATGATGATGATGACGACGATGATGATGATGACGGCGATGATGATGATGATGATGTTGATGACGATGATGATGATGAATAGTATACTAACAATGGTGCAGCCATTCATCGGTTACACCGTTACGGTAATTACCTTTCAATAATAATTACCGTCTGTTTTCAGGTGATGTCTGGCGCCGCCATCTTTTACCTTTCTTTTACCGTCTTCGACCGTCTGTCGAGTTCGATGGAATACACTTCTCCCAAGTCTATTCAGCTCCACCTGCGCTCATCGCTGCTGGTAGTGGCCATCCTCGGTCTCTTCCTCGCTGGTTCGTCCACCATGATGTCATCCATGGCATCGAGGTCCAACCTCACCACGGAGCAACCACTCTCCGAGGCGTTCGAGACTTCCGGTTCCAACTCTTGGACGAAGTACCTCGTCTGCGTTGCGACCATGCTCTTCCTCACTCCGAGCATCTTCGTCCAGTTCGAGAGGTCCGTGGAGACCGTGGAGGACCTGGCTCGCGATGGTCTCATAGGGCGGACCTTGGTCTCTGAGGATGGCGCACAGGAAAGGTCAGTCATCGTCTGCTTGGTCCTTGGGTGCCTCTGTGCGCTGGGATGTGCCGCCTTGAGTATTGTCACGCTCTGCGAGTTGGCGGCGGTTGGTGCGCTTGTGGAGCATCTCGTTGTGGTCGTAACGGTTCTTGCGATTCGGTTCCGAGATGAAGATGCTGGGAAGGGTGTGGATGAGGAGGAGGGAGGAGGAGGTGTTGGTGCCACGGGGGATGCGAGGAGGGGAGATGGTGGGAGGACGTTGCCTGGTTTTATGTGGACCAAGGAGATGGAAAAGGAACCGGAAGACATCGTGGAAGAAGAAGTTGGACGTGGAGAGGAAGGTAATGGAGTTGATGGTACTGGAAAAATTCAAATGGGAGAAGTTGTGAATGGAGAGTATGGCAATGGAGAAGATGACGAACTTGAAGCAAACAACGAGGACCGAGGATACAATCAGCTATCAGAGAATCTCAGAGAAGAATTCGGAGAAGTCGAAGCAGGAGAAGAACAGCCAAAGATCGAGAAGATCATCAGACTCCATCAATCATCCAATTCTTCTCCATCGTTATCCGAGTCCCAATCATCCACCACTGGCGCAACCGATAACAGTTCCAGCACTACCGGAGACGATAGCGTTTCAAGTGGAAGTGTTCCGTCGAGCACAGACATCGCAGAAATCCATCCAATCCATTCGGATCAATCACTAATTATTTCTCTGATTCCTTCAAAGTCCATCGTGTTGAACAGTTTCGAAACTGAAGATTCCGCCACCGAAACCGATATTGATGCCATTGTTGACGAATATCTCAAAAGTCGAAAAGACTTTCTTCACCCAAACCCCATTTCCACCTCACACTCCCCACAACCTACCCACACCACCTATCGGAAAGCGCGTCTCTCCATACTCCTCTACGTCACTTCCTGTCTCGCTCTCGCAGCCATCTTGGCGCATGCGCAAAACCACGTGACGGTCGGGCATCCGGTTTGGATCGTTGCCATGGTGATATCGATTGCGGGACTTCTGGCAGGGGTCGTCTGGCTAAAGCATCAACCGGAGGAGGGGGACGAATCAAGCGAAGAAGAAGGGGAAGAGAAGAGGTTGGAGGTTCGAAACCTGTCGTTCGTTTACGTTGCGGCCATTCTAATCGTCTGTGCGATGTTGGTGACGCAACAGGATGTGACGTCAGCAGTCTTCGGAATATGGTCGGCGCTTGGTGAGTAAATAAAGGATGACGATGATGATGACGATGATGATGATGATGGTGAAAGATGGCATTCCTGTTCTTCTTCCTAGCCATCCTCGATTCAAGGGTCGGCCGCATCATGTACAATGTTCCTCCAACGCTTCCTGTCCTCCGTCAGTCTTATCATTTCCTCCTATGTCAATCCATTCCATTCCTTTATGTTACCCAGCCAGTTACATGTACATATAGTTGTCGGTCTTCCTCTGTTCTTAATTATGATGAAAACGACGACGACGACGACGACGATGATGATGAGTAAAATTGCACACATCACTCGTTCACTGAGTGTCTAGTTTATTTCGTGAGTCTCTGATAGACTACAGACATTACATAGACTTAATGGAATTCTGAATGATACGATCGCAAAAATCATTAAGTGCTCTCAACAAATCCGTTAAACCCGACAAAACAATTTCAAGCGCCTCCTTAGTTTTGGTGATGGTGGCAATCAACATTCGAAACTGTTGGGGGTGGGGTAGCGACGCTCATTTTGTACGTAGCATAATATAGGCCTACGAATGTGTTCCACTAAATTTCGAGTTGCGACAGAGAGAGGAAGTAAACATACAATTTTTTGTGCGTAATATATTGTGAATGATTGTGTCATTACCTTGCGCATTATCTGCAAGGCTTGATCGCTGTTGAGTCGAGCACTTAAGACTTTTGTGTGTCTGGCAAACCAGACAATTTAGTTCTGAATACAAAAGTATTCGATGCGTCATAACAACGAAACAACTCATTAATCGGGTCAACCAATCACGCGACGGCTTTCCCTTTGGCGCCCCGCCGACCTCATTTTCTTATACTCATGCGCATCATGATTCATGAGATTGTATGAAATGGGCGATTTCCACTACTGTTCTAACCGTGCTCGGAGTTCTCTCGGTTGCAGGCAAGGAACACAGGCGAGTAGAGGCGTAGGCTAAACAGGAACACAATGTCATGGGAGTAGATGGCGTTACTGTTGATTCGTTTATTCTGGAATAGACCTAATAATGGCGCTGCATTCAATTGAAGGTTGTCATCATTATTCTATTGATTTTGATGAATCCCAAGTTTGCGCGAAAGTTATGGTTCGGTTTATATCATGGCGAAAATATCTCCCTCCTCCTTTACCCAGGCTTGGTACTGGCATTGGCAGAATACGTGAAGAGAGGGTTTGTTTTATAGTGAAGCGAATCATACTGATGAAATAGAAGGCGCTTGCAAGCAATCGCTAGTTACAAGGACAAACTTAATGGTGTAATTTTGAACACCTTTTTTTGTGTGAAATTGACTCCATACAATTCAATTCAGACATTTTGACAATAATGGACGGCAGTTAAACTCACTACCTAGAAATGACTTCATCGCCATTCGATGGCGTACAAGGGTGTCATGCTCTTTGATAATAAAAACATTAATAAATACTGATAATTAGGGGAGGGGAGGGGAGGGAGAGGAAAATGGGAGAGGGAGAGAGAGGGTGAGGGCGAGGGGGAGGGGGAGAGGAAGGAGAGGGAAGGTCTTTTCTGCCACAGCAACGCGTGGCCGGGTACAGCTAGTTGATAATAAAAACAGTAATAAATACTAATAATACTAATGATACTAATAGTAATAGTAGTGATAATAATAATAATAGTATCAGTAGTAATAATAATAACAATAATATTAAAAAATAGCATTCATGTTTTAATGATGCACTTGCAAACGCATTGCGCTAATCAGCGCTATGCACGACGTTGTATCAGTTATACAGTTCAAACAATAATTCACGAGAACGAAGATGATCACAGAAGACAATCATAGGCTACACCACAGTGCTGTTGCAGTCGTGCAAGGGTCAGTGCTCCGTTTAGGCCTATCCTACATGTACATGCAAGGCCGTAGCTAGGGGGGGTGTTTTGGGTGTTTGAACACCCCCCGAAATGGAAAATGTAAAGAATAATATAACGCATTTAATGGCACCTTATGTAAAAACCATGATATAAAACCATGAAAACACCCCCGAAATGAAAATTGCAAAAAAATAATAGAATGCATCGCCAGCACATAATAAAAAAACCCATGAAAATAGGTAAAAAAATGGTAAGAAAGTCGTTGCCGACGACTAAAGAGAAGGTCGTCAGAAATTCTCCCCCGAAGAAACACCCCCCGAAATCAAATCCTGGCTACGGCCTTGTGTACAAAACTGTACATGTACATGTAGATGCCACCCAGGCAATGAAGGAAGAGCTAAACTTAATGAAAATACACATGGTAATTGATCCATGGGAGTCCCGCAACCAATCAGACAATGAGCTTGAATTTGCCTAATGAATATTCATGTTTGGCCTCTAGCCAGAACTTGCCCAGAAGTAAGAAGGACGAATGAGCTTCGAAACTTCATGTTTTTTAGGAATAATTCGCTTCATGAAGCATATAACTCGGTATGAAAAGAGTTATCGTAATACACGCATGTAAGTAATATTGTGATCTAGTGACATTGCGTGTGTGCAAGTAAATTTGGAACAAAACGTGATTCTTACAAACGAAGCGGTGTTAAGTCAGTAGGAACTTCATTTCTATTTTAGAATGGAAAGTCCGTGTTGGAAATTGGTTAGTTTATTAAGGAACTTTAGACAAGAAATTAGGGTGTCTAACACACCTAAACTTTGCAACGAAATTTCGCGACACACCATGCAATCGTCATGTGAACATCGTTAAAACATCGTTAAAAAATTAAATTAGGCGTAAGCCAGCATATAGGCGTTTTCATGAAATCTGCCATTTCGCAGTTTAATCGAGTTGAACAGAAATCACTTTTACAACAGATTTTTGCTATTTACCGAACTAACGCAACCCAGATAACCTAATGAATATTAATGATGTAGTAAATGTTGAATATTCATAACGCAGTAAATGTCTTTAGCAACAGCTATTGGTTGCGGGTGTCCCTTGGATCAAATACCATGTGTATTTTCATAAAATGCCTACGGGATTCGAGTCGCGTACCATAGTCACTTCAGGCCAAAGCGATATCCATTATAGTTATATTAACCCTCCCTCTTTTTTTAGACATTTGCATTATTATTATGTCCATGACATTTACTCTGCCGCAGCCCGTACTCAGTGCCAGTCCAAAGCCTTGATGAAGAAGGGGGTGACCATATCAATTCTTGAAATGACCCAATGTCATTAACTATGAATTCTTTAACTACTGCTGCTGCTACTGCTGCTACTGCTGCTACTGCTACTACAGCTGCTGCTACTGCTGCTACTGCTGTTGTTACTACCACTACCACTACCACTACCACTACTACTACCTTTGCTACTCATTAAATTGAGTTACTGAAATAGAGCGATTCCGAGTATACCCCGACCACGCACGGAGCAGCGATCGATGTCGCCCACAATGTAAACGAAGTATATAGGAGTTCCTCGGAGCCGCAGACCGAGCGTCGCGTGTCTCATAAATCCAGTTTTATCACCAACGATCATTGGATGATGATGATGATGATGATGATGACGATGATGATGATGATGATGATGATGATGATGACGATGATGATGATGATGATGATGATGATGACGATGATGATGATGATGACGACGACGATGACGATGATGATGATGATGATGATGATGATGATGATGATGATGATGATGATGATGATGGTAATGATGATGATGATGATGATGATGATGATGACGATGATGACGATGATGATGATGATGATGGTAATGATGATGATGATGATGATGATGGTGATGATGATGATGATGATGATGATGGTGATGATGATGATGGTGATGATGATGATGATGATGGTGATGATGATGATGATGATGATGATGATGATGATGATGATACTAAATTATATCGTTGTGTTCAATGTTTTTCTTCATTGCGATGAATGTGCCTTTTTCTGTGTCAGAATTTGAAGGCTTTCCGAGAATTGGGTTTTGCTCTACATCCAACGGTTTCTTTTTTATCCATGAACACAAACTGTCCGTCTATATTTACACGGTTGTAAGGAGGTCATAGTTCAACACCCAGCTGTGACTGTAAATGAATGGCTCCGGATGTATGCGTATATATATATATATATATATATATATATATATATATATATATATATATAGTGAGACTGACAGATAAAACGGACATACATACTTACAGAGAGACAAAAAGAAAAGGGAGAGATAGACAGGCAGACATACAGACGGACAGATAGACAGATAACAGACAGCTCTAGACACATTCCGAGTTCAAATTCAAATCGTCCATATGCCTTCGCCGAATTCGGTCGCGTTTCAAAATGGTGGTTCCGCAAGGCTTATATAGCGCATATTCAACTCGGAATCGATCGGTCGAATCGAAGTGAAAGTTGTTTTTTTGTTGTAAAAGATTTTAGCCAAAAAACATTATGCAAACCCGCGCCTATTGAAACGGAACTTTTTGCTGCAATTTTGAAAAGAATCGGTCAAGAACTTACCGAGATCCTTGGTCTAAAAGATTCATGCGTACGCAGTTACATTTTTATTTATATTTTCATTCATTTCATTTTGTTCATTTATTGACTTTTGCAATGTCACATCAATAATCACATAACAGAAACAGACATTAACAACAACAAAACTTCAATAAGGAAATAATAGTTATAAACTTAATATTAGTGCAGGTCAATGAGTCAGCCGACAAATTAAGGTCTAAAAGACCCGCTTAAACTCGGCTGGCTCATTTACAAACTTAATTATTGCATAAGTAAATGTGGAGAATCAAAATTCCATCAAGATAAGCAGACACCAATAACACATTAAAAATAAGGTTAAGTTGAATATGAGGCGGTACACAAAAATAGCAGAATAACATAGGGCCACACACTATTAATTAATGTAAATGCAATATAGATTGCTATATTGCTTTAAGCCGTTAAGCAACTGTCTATAAAGACACCTTTTAATGTTTGCGATTCAATGCTACAAATAAATTGCAGTCACTCCATCGCATATAATAATTCATTGCGACATTTCCAGAGGACGTCTGTCATAAGATTATGTTAAAATAATTATGTTGACTTTACGTTCTAGACCAGTGCTGTCCAACCTTTTTGGTACAACGGGCCGCAAAAGCAAGGTTCTTGAAGCCGAGGGCCGCAACAGTGAACTCAAAAGTAGGCCTAGTGGCTAAAATCTGAACATTAAACATTGAAACGCATATTGAAATTTAATATGGAATTATTCTAATCTATCCATCAATCAAGCAAGCTATCGATATCAGTGACGTAACTAGCGTTGGGTTTGGGGGGCTTAAGCCCCCCCAAACGAAGCTGAAGCCCCCCCAAATGAAATCAAGCCGTTGTATGCTTACGGCTAATTTAAATAGACTACCGCATGGACGGCGTACATGCAGTTACGGATGACCGGCCATGACTGCCTAAAAATGGCTCCATTTGAGGTCGTCAGGTCGATAGAGCCAAAAATGCGCTGGTCGCTGGGGCTCCGCCCCAGACCCCGCTGGGGAGCTAACGGCAAAGACAAAAACCTTTCTCTTTTACACTAGCAGTTTTATTTTTATTGTTATTATATAGTAGCTTGAGCCTTGCGACACTGAAAAACGACTTGTTCTTACAATTTTCGCAACTTTTCCGTTCACAAATAGCTGGCAAACAAGAGCCTTAAAATGGCTCCATTTGAGGTAGACACAGCCAAAAATGCGCTGGTCGCTGGGGCTCCGCCCCAGACCCCGCTGGGGTAGCTTACCACGCTCCCCCCAGACCCCCTAGTCGGGACGGGCTTCGTGCCTTCGGCACTCGCAACTTCGCGCCTTCGGCGCCGTCTCTCACGACCAATTACAATACAGCGTCCTGGCACTTCTTCTTTTACACTTTAAGCATTGGTCATACTTAAGGCTTAAGCCCCCCCAAACGAAAAATCCTAGTTACGTCCCTGATCGATATATGAAATTTAAATACCGCCGGGTCAAGATTCGGAGATGGTCCCGACCCAAGAATTGTGAAAAAGAAAAGTCTTGAGCAGTTTGTGGAAAGAGTTTGACAAGTCCACAGGAATAATAATGAATAGTAGCATGTGGACTACACAAACCACGATACCATAATAGTAGTAGAGCACCAAAATGTGCAAGGTGGCTTTTATCTCTTACTTGCAGTCATTTCCGTCGCCCAGACACAGTTTGGCCAGTTCTGCTCTTGATTAGGCCTATGTCGCCCAGCCAATTTATTTTGGCTAAGATCCACTTTATGACTGGGACGAATTTCCATCTTCCTGCTCTGGCTTCCATAAAAATCTTCCAAGACAAAGTCTCGGTCTATAAAGAGCTAGTCTGCTGGCAGTCACAGTAGTCGAAACGGAAAGAGCCAACACATCGCCATTCGTCGGCCCTGGGTCTCTTATTGTTTGTTTCTTTCTGATCCTTAGAACTAGAACTCGGCTATCTCTCGAAGGAATGGTCGCAGTCACTGTCTTGCAGACGTGCTGGAACTCTGTAGCCTACAAATCTCAGGGACTCACTAGAAGTGAACGGTTTGGGATGGATCGCGAGGTCTTTTTAGTTGAGTACATGTAGTAATAAGAGTTGCCTGTTAAGATCAGAAGTCATAATATTATATCATTCTCCAGATAGACTACGCCGCCTACGGGAACGTAACCCCATAAAAAGAAAGAAGATATTTAATTCTCGGATTGGTGGCATTCCAAATCGTCATTTGTCTCAAAACCAATAAACAAATAAACGCTCAAGTCGACCAGTGACTATCATTTACTAAGTTTATTTCATTTTACACAAAGGGAAAAATTTAGTGAGCCTTGGCGGGCCACTTGAAATCATCTCGCGGGCCGCATGCGGCCCGCGGGCCGCACGTTGGACAGCACTGTTCTAGACCTACACGCGTCTTAAGTAGGCCAAGTTCTATCCCTCACGTGCTCTATACAGCGATCACGCCATAATTATACTTCACCGTATGATAAACGTCAATGGCATTATCGCCGCGTTTTTCTCCTGCTTCTAGGATTGGCCACATACGTTATCTGTGGAGTGCGGCGCATCGGCAAAAACCCACCGCCAGGAGGCCAACTTGTGGACGAAGCTACGAGTCTGCTGACGACGACTACGACTACGTCATCGTCAGTTTACCGAGAAGATAAGCGACGACGTCATCGTAAATCCTTTATCTTAGCAGACGATCGTTTCAACGAGTCTTCTTCAACCGTTCCGTGAACTCATCGCTAGGTGGCGGCGTTCATTTGCAATCAACATCTGTCTATTGATCGTAGCACACCACTTTTTTGCAAATTACTTTTCTATATAAATGGTTCGAGTCAATTGAAATATATTAATTCCGCCAGGCGAAAACATTTCAATCGTGCACGCTTGCTCTTGTTTATAATAGGCGTTCTTTATAACATTGAAAATCTCACATGATGTGTAATTCGTTCAAACACAATGGTCTTTGTTTTGAATTTGCAAACCATAATAACTTTGCCAAAGTACATTAAATAGCTTTAAATAATAATTACTGTCGACGTTTATAGCAATTCTTGTCTTCAGATGTTGTTCAACTGTTGAACCTGTAAGACTGTAAGTCCGCTCTGTCCGAGTGTCCGGGGCGCGATCTCGGTATCTCTCGCTCTCCTTTTCTGCAGTGTGCTATCCAGTGCTGCTGCCTCCATGGCCGTTTTCTTATATCCGAGTTTCCAAAGCAGACAATGAGCTTCCAAACCTGAATGGCTGAATAGTAACTATTGTTGCTATCAATTTTTATTACCATCATCATGATGATCATAAATAGAATTATTCTCATTCATCAGTGACAATTGCATCAATCTGTCACAAAATAATTAATTATGCCTGGACCATTCCGAAACTAAGCGATCGTTCGCAATGTTTATTCTACACACCCGAATAAAGGAAATATGTTCGTAATAAAGTGTTTTCGTTGGGAATTTAACGACCATTGAACCCCAAATGGTATCACACTTTGATTGGACCGTACCAACTCTGTCGATCGCTGTCCGGCAATTAATTAATTAATAGATTAATTGACTTATTGATGAGATATTTATTCGTTGTTTGTTTTGACACAAATGATCGATGCGTTCAATAATCATAATTATTGTCCTCGACTGTCATAATAACCCATTGTTGTTGTTTTTCACTTTGCATTCCCCATTACCCGCCTTCTCTTGTTTATTCATACGCCTCGGTTACTCGTTGCTTGCTTGATTCTTATTAGACGGAGGTATTAATGGTTCGTTCAGTTATAGGCCACAACAACATCATGATAAAAATAGATCATTAGCGTAGCCCTCCTCCTATGTCCATCTTTGGACTGACACTGTCAAAGTCCGAGCAATGGCGGAGTTTTGATGTTTTTGTGGTATAGTAGATTTAGTTTAACGACACTGTGTAAAACACGGATTATTATCGTTGACCTCCTCCTTTGTGCAGGCTTGAGACTGGCACTGTCAGGGTGCAAAGGGTGGCGGATTTACGTGCGCTTGGTCTCTATATAGCATACAGTGGTGTAGTCCTAAAAAATGAAGTGGGGGAACGCTCTTTATAATAATATTATTATTAGTAGTAGTATTATTAATATTCCATTATCCCTGGAAAAAAGTGGGGGAACGGCGTTCCCCCCTCACTACACCACTGTCTATATATTTTTATAGGCAGCAATAGAGCTTTTACAGATGCATACAATTAAACTCGTTCGTTAGTCAACATTTCTGTCCATGAAATACGTCGTAGTTTCCTAATGCATTTGTTTTCGAAAGCCTGTAGGGTCTGTCTTCCTCCTTCTTTAGATTCCACGTCTCACAACGTATGTTGCCACTGGCCACACTAAGGCCCTCATTAGTCGTATCTTTGTCTTGGAGCTTTGCCTTTTTCTTCCAAACCTTTGTCAACTTAATCATGACTGATATACCCATGGCTAACCTTGACGTCACTTCTACATTACAGTCTGCATCTTTCGTTACTCTGCTTCCCAGATAGACAAAGGAGTCTACCTGTTCTAATCTACCATTGATTACACTTATATTCAACTCTGTGTCCGTATTTGTCATGACCTTCGTCTTTTCAGCATTAATCTTCATGCTATAGGCCTACTCGTTTGCAGATCTCTCGAAACTCTGTCCACCAATTCTTGTAACTCCTCTGTTGATGTAGTCAGTAATTCGTCCGCGTACTTGAGCTTGTTGATGGTTTTACCCCCCCAATTCTGAATCCACTGTTGAATCCCTGCAAGGCTTTTCTCATTACTTGTTCTGCTAAAATGTTGAAAAGGCATGGTGAAAGGTTACACCAGTAGTCTTTTAAACACTTCTAAAATAATTTCCATCAACGGTATAATTAAATTAATTAATTAGTATCTGTATGTGAAAATGCTACAAACTCCGCCCCTGGTTACACTCTGCCAGTGCCAGTCCCAAGCCTGGATAAAGGAGGAGGCGTCGCTAATGGCCTTTGCTACCACACAGCGACGTTAAACTGCAAAAACCAGAAAACGCCACGATTGTGGAAAAAGTGTACCAAAGCTATACATAAATAATCTATTTTCCATTAATAAAGGTTATCAAGAATTTTGTATTCACTTTTCAAATTTCGTTCAGTGTGTCCCATTACGCGTTTGCGCAACGACTAGGCCTACTGCTGTCGTAATGATAAGCTGTCGTTAAACTTCCTTCCTTCCCTCTCTGTTTCTACCGCTCTGTCCTTCTCTGTCTCTCTTCCTCTATAAGTGTATCCAACCCTATATGACTCTGCCTTTCTGTGTTTGTTTGTGTATCTGTCCATCTGCTCTCTTAATTTCACGGCATCATACTCGACATAATAATATGTCCCTCCCTTTCTTTCGGTGTTTGTGCCACGCATAAAACTCAATTCATCTGGTTGGGTGGACGTCGACGACTGGCAAATGTTGATCGTTGTGCCGTGGCTAAAGCATTTCCCCATGTTACCTTTTTTGATTCTGTCCGGGACTTGGGTGTTACACTGGATGAAGAACTTAGTTTCTCAAAACATGTCAACCAGCTGACTCGTGGCTGTTACTACCAAATTCGTCAGCTACGGGTCATCTCTCGCTCCATATCAGAGGACTCTGCTGCTACCCTTGTTCATGCTTTTGTCACCAGCCGCTTGGACTACTGTTGCTCTATTCTGGTTGGTTTGCCTCTATTATTGATATCCCGACTTGACCGTGTTCTCCGGTCTGCAGCCCGGCTAATTGGTCGAATTCCAAAATATGCCTCCGTTTCATCTTACATTCGTGATACTCTACACTGGCTCCCTACCTCACAGCGCATCGAATACAGAATTGCTTCACTGGTTTGGCATTGTCTCCTTGGCTGTGCCCCGAATTATCTGTGTGAACTCTGCTGTCCAATATCTGTTGTCCTTTCTCGCAGAGCCCTTCGCTCTGCCTCTAGCGGTAAGCTTTTGGTCCCGCGTGTTGAAACATCAACCTGTCAGCGTCGTGCTTTCTCAGTTGTAGGTCCTTCTGTCTGGAATAGTCTCCCGTTGCAGATGCGCATGCTGCCTAGGGTCGACTCGTTAGTGTTCTACAAGCTCCTTAAGACTTTTTGTTTCACCGTGGTTGGACTGGGGGCACTTCTGAGTGGATTTCTTGAAGAGGCGCTATATAAGTTCTTGAAATGAATAAATGAATGACTGAAAACAGATTATGTAGTAACAGTGCTACACACATAAACTATCATGATAATGCAGAACCAAGCCTTTCTCTGTTGGGTCCAATTGGTGTGGAATGGGTTTCCACAGGAGAAGCGTCCACGTCGTGGGGCTCATACCGAAGCTTTTTCTTTATTCTACTCAAATATAATACTCTTCTGCAGTGCTGAATAGTCCTCTTGAAGAGGCGCTATAAAAATACTTGAAAGAACGAATAAACACAGACGTTCACGTTCGATGTAAGTCTAATATACACAAACACAAACAGACACACATCAATTGTTTATGCATACAATTATACACAAAGATGAATGTGCGCTCGTGCGTGTGTTTGTAAATCTGTGTGTCTGTGTGCGTGCGTGTGTCCGTGTGCTTAAGTCAAGAAGAACGACGTTTGTTTGCATCATTAACCTTTCAAGGTCACATGCAATGTCTTCCGTTTAATGGCAATTCTTCTTATTTCTCCATCGTATACTCTCACTCTCACCTCACCGCTCTCATTATTTTACCTATTTTACCTTGCCACTCTTCCCCACCCTCGGCTTCAATTCTTCTTTCCGACTCACAATCTTCATTCTGTCTGTGTCTCCATCTGTCTGTCTGTCTGTCTCCTCTTCCTCCTTCTCCTTCTTCTCCTCGTGCTTCTCCTCCTCCTTCCCTCTTTTTCCTTCGGCCTGCCTCGGTTCTTCTTACTCCTTCCTCTTCCTCCTTGTCCTTACCCTTTTCGTTTCCATCCTTCCTGCTCCTCGTCACAACTCTTCCGTTCTTTCCCCATTCCACTCTCTCCTTCTGTTTATATCTTCCATTCTTATCCTCCGACTTTTCCCTGTTTTATCCTACTCTTGTTCTTGATCCTCTTCCTCTCATCCTTTTTTCTTCATCTTTCTCCTCTTTCTCCTACTCTTTCCCCACCACCAACTCCTTCCTCTATCCTTTCTAATTCTTCCCCTCCTCCCTCCTCCTCCTTCTTCTTCCTCCTCCTCCTCCTACCACCGTCTTCCCCTTCCTGGAATAACATCCCGTCAGCTGCTTTCCCATCTCCGACATTTTTATGAGTTCAGCGACCTCCTCCTCCTCCGTCGAAGAAGCCATCTCATCAAGGTCGTCTGCTGCTTTGCTCGACATCTGGCGGGAAACCACTCGTGGAGCCCTCTCCCGCGTCGGCGGAGGGGGCGGTGCTTCATGGCGCGCATGCGCCGTCATCGTCGTCTGCTGGGTGCCCAGATGTTTGAGACGGGATCTACCCGGAGTCTGGACAGTTGGCGAAAGACTGGAGAGACCGAGCTCCAGCAGCACTCGAGCGATGACTGCACAACGTCGGATTCAACTCCTGTTGTGGCACAGAAACAAAGAAGAGCATGGTTAGGATGATGCAGTGTAACGCAGTCACGTGACAATGTTTATATAGCCTAGTGCACTACTATAACCACACGAAGACAGCGTAGCAGTAGATTCTTTACGATAATCATGATCATGATCATGATCATGATAATGGTCGTCGTCGTCGCCACCGTCGCCACCGCCACCGCCACCACCACCGCCAAAGCTGTTGCTATCGTTCTGGTTGAGGCTTTCGTTATCGTTCTTATGCTCAGGAATTGACAACCACAATTATTCTCTTGACATTGATCTGCCCAAGCTCGTCTTTCACATCTGCAGTCGGTCCTAAATGCTGCAGTCGGATTAATTGCACGCTACTACATGTACAATCTTCCTACCTTATCATGTTTGAACAACTTCAATCGTTTCATTTAACTGCGCTGAATAAATTCAAAATCCTCAGCTTGGTCTCCAAAGCAATACGGAGATATTGCACCAAATATCAAACCGATGTTACATTTATTGCGGTTTCTTTCAGCTTCATCTTCTTCAAACAGATTTAATCTGTTTGAAGAGGACGAACTAGAAGATCAAATTTTGATCTTCTAGTTCGTCATAATTATTAAGAATAGCTTCCTCCACCACCCGGTACCGTGCACTGTATCAGATCTTTTTTATACAGCTTCCTTTTTTCTAATGATATGACCATAATATCTCATCTTCCTCTCTTTACAGTAACATTCTGTCAACTCCAGCTTTCGCAAGTATTCGTTTGTTCTTTTCTCCGTCCATGCTACTCGTAGTTACTGTACTCGTCTTAGGCATTTCATTTCAAATGCGCTTAAACTTTAAAGTTCAAATAACTGGGACTATAATATTATTATTATAAGAATCTCTTTGGCGATCCAAGTCATCTAATATCACTGATGCAGGTGTGCCCGTTGTGTGCCGTTCAAGAACACCTGTAAAACTTAGGTAACCGATGCTATATATTGAATCTCGTTGGGACAAGTTAGTCAATGATCTTCAAGTTGCTAATCGTTCAAAAGATAACTAGATGTTGCCACAAGATGTCGCTAAACTCTGGATTCAACTTGGAATTCGAAATCAATTATTATAATTGGTTAGAATATTTAGCTGGTTTTTGGGAGAATCTAGCTTCTACACCCGCTATTCTGAGCATGTCTCATGATCTAATTATTTACTCAGAGATGCTCAAGACTATCTATAGAAGCTTGCATGAACTTTTTGCGTGATTAATAAATTATATGAATACTAATACTGCTACTGCAACTGCCACCGTCATCAGTAAGAATAATGAAGCGTCAGAATGGAATACGACATTGGATAATATTTATAGATGCATTGGAAGGAAGGATGGTCCAGAGAAAAGTCAATTGGTCAGGCTCCAGCGCATAAGAAGACTCAACTGGCCAAGTGTATTATAGAAGCACAGTTACATTTATTATTTTTAATTTAGTAGTATTTTGAGTTCAGTGACAATGTGTGATTACAAATAACATTAGAGTCGCCCACATCCTTAATCCAGGCTTGACACTGGCACTGTCCGTAGGCAAACAGTGGCAGAGTATCCAGGTAAAATCGTGATCATTATAATATATATATATAAATATATATATATATGTGTGTGTGTGTGTGTGTGTGTGTGTTATCTTCTTTGCGTGGGTGTTGAGCATGGAACATGACCTGGTATTCCTCGCAACTTAAACCGATCAGAAAACGACGATCAGCTGGCTATGTCAAGAGAGCAATTGATATATCTGCAATGTGCCGTGTTTAGCATGAATTTCTTGCACAGTGACTCATAATAATTATCAACAGACATTTTTCTTACCATTATAGCACACTAACGGGAATCATTGAAATAGCCTGTGCAGGGTACGGTCGAAAATGAAAAGTTGGCAGGATAAACGTTCTGGCAAGATAATGGTTATTCTCAGTGCACAGGCTATTAATTTTCGATACAAGCATGGGCATTTAAGCCCTGCGATTGTTATCCCCCTCTCATAGTGCTACTTTGACACTAGTCTTGTCCATTGCCTTTGTCCCCAGTAGAATTGATCACTGTACATGTAGTGCGGTACTCGTGGGTCTGCCACTTGGATTGGGTGCCTTGAACGAGTTGTAGCTCTAAATATAATGCCCGAGATGTTAGATCTTACTTATAAGTTTAAGAATAGTTGAAGAAAGGGTGTGCAATTGTTATTTCTGTACAAGACTGGACCAGCCATTCATATCCCTTTTAGTGTTGCAACCCATTGATAGTAGGCTATATATCCAAAGTTGTGGCGACTCCAAAATAAAATTTATTGAGTTTGCCCACGTTTATTCAGCGCATTTTTGCTACCATTGCGATGCATTTTCGCTTCATAATTATTCGAGCAATGTCTTTGGCAATTGTGTGAAGTTTTCTGACCTTTACGCGTCTGAGACTACATGTATGTCGAATATGAAACTTCAACAACAGTATACTGCTGCTGCGAGATGTTTCTTTTGCCACTTCACACGTCTCAAGTGTGGCCTTATCAGCTTTGTATACTCCTAAAACTATTGCTTATCAATGCCTGCATAGTTTGATGTTCAGTGTCTGCTTGACATTTCGGTTTCTTGAGTCTCCTCAAAGAGTGAAGATTTCAA
This sequence comes from Lumbricus rubellus, assembly GCA_945859605.1. Taxonomy (NCBI): domain Eukaryota; kingdom Metazoa; phylum Annelida; class Clitellata; order Crassiclitellata; family Lumbricidae; genus Lumbricus; species Lumbricus rubellus. The sequence continues at coordinate 1,536 of CAMAOG010000351.1, read as the reverse complement.
TGCAAATAACGTATTGAGACTTCTCTCTCAATCCATGCTGCAATTATGGTACCATAATACTCTCAATATTCGTCAATATATTTTCGTTTCTATCTGTATATAATTACTATATTATGCATATATATTTGAATATTTATATATATAACTATATAATCAGTAATCAAAATATATAATCATTAATCCCGTTACAAATGGGAGGAGACAATTATACTAGAGGCGATGCGCCAAAGATGACTCAGAAAAATCCTGCACGTCTCTTGGTGAGACAAGGTAAAACATCAACATAAGGGAAATAACAGGACAGGAGACCATGGCGAACATAATCAGAAAGAGAAGACGGAAATGGATGGTCATGTGATCCGCATGGATGAAGACAAGATAGCAAGGCAGGTGATGAGAATATGCGGAAAAGGCAGACCGAGGAAAACCTTCAGTGAAGACTTTGAATGCATGGACATGACATGGGACGAGACGATACAACTGGCGGTGGACAGGAAGAAATTTCAGGAGCTGCATTGCTCGATGTTGTGCAGAATTGTACGAGAAGGACTGATGATGATGAATCATTAATGTGGTCTTGTGTTGTCCTGAGAGGTGTGATAGCGTACCTTAACATACATTAGTTTTCACCATGAATTGTTTAGGAGATTCTCAATTTCACAAACTTTATGACTTTTCTTTGTTATTCAATTGTGAAGCACGTCTATTAATTATTTTATTCAGGCTATAGCTGACAGTGTATACTCCTTTTAGTACACCGGATATTGCTTTATTTTAAGCAGTGTAGTAAAAGTGAACTCAGAATTTACATTTCAAAACTAAAATATAAAAAATCAAACTAAATTAATTCAGCTACCACCATTTTTCAACCGAATGATAGTAGGCCTACAACAATGAGTAAAAGTTAATCTAAAGTTGCTGCACTGTAGAAGTCATAATTAAATATCAACTTTATCAAGAAGCTCTTTAGCAGCATATTTTAAAAATAATTTGTTAAGTGTATAGCCGACTCTGCCTAATCGTAGAGCGGGGATCACGACCCTGAGGCTGGACCGCTGAGAATTTTCAGCGGAAAATGTCCAAATGCCCGGCGACTTTTAAGGACCCGGGTCTGGTAGTTATAAATACAGAATTTACGAATCATGCTTTTTGAATATAATATCGCAGAGAATTAACTGCAACAAGCTTGAGCTTACAACCAAATAAAATCATAATAATTTATAGGCCTATGCAAATATAAAAATATAGCTCGTACACGCACTTTTATCAATTTGAATTTGTGTTGAAAAAGATTGTTTTTCATTAAGACATAAGATTGTTTATTGACCTGCGACTGTTTTGCCTATAGAGTACTGAATTTCTCTCGTCTACCATGCACATAGGTTGAGAAGTACCGCTGTTCTAGACAATGCTTGGAACCGCTGTTCTAGACAATGCCTGGAACGGCGCCGCCGTACCTTGCCTCTTGCCTCCACTTTCGGTTTATTCAGCAGCGGACAATGGATCAAGAAGTCCATAATAATATACATGTAGCTT